>JAJJWW010011272.1:0-99885 GCA_023531295.1 Papaver armeniacum | reverse complement strand
ACTTATATTCTAAGAACAACCTCCATTATCAATCACCTCACAGTAATCTTAATCGATGCGGTTAAAGAAGAGGTCATGGAATCACAAACGATGAGACGAAGATGTTTGTGATTACTTTTCATCTTGCCCATCGGAGATAACATATCAAGCCAATCGTTACGATTGTATTCAACACAATAGAATCATCAAGATCGATCACACAACTACGATAAAGTAGTATCATCGCTTCACAATCCCAATGAAGCTCCTTAAGTCGTTATACCGGGTTTAGAAGAAGAAATCAAAGGTTAAAGGAGAACTGACTCTACCATAACTAGTATCACACCTACAGTGATTAATTTTTCTAGTTGCTAGAGTTCTCCTTATATAAATTTCAAATCGTGGTTTGCAATCAATGTTAGTTTAGTAAATAAAAAGAATTCAATATTCAATTAGATGAAAATCAATAGATAAGCCAATATCTTTCAACCGTTGATCAAAAGCTAGCCTTGTTACACACAAATGAAATGTACAATTAGTTTATGTAAACTGCATCTAAACATGAACATTTTTTGGTTCAACAATAGTTAATCCAAATGGTTATACATACAGAGCACTTTCATCAACCATGTTCTTCTTCACTATAACTAGTTCAAATGACTCAAACGAACTAGTTGTGAGAGTCAGTTTTAACTGCAAGGAAATCTTATGTACTACACAAGACACAATTGAAGTGAAAACGATTTAATCCACTCGAATCGGCTCCAACTATATATCCATGGTTTGCAATTATCATTCCTTAGTTAATATAAATAAGTCTGCAAATACCGTCTTTAGATATAACCTCCACAAGTTCGCACTTACAAGGACTTGAGTCTCCCAAGGATGTTCACACAACTCCAAGCAGAAATTCCCGTGTCGAGAACTTCCGCCAGCCAAGTGGACTCGAGTTCGCGGACTTAGCTCACACACTACCTCCTCTCTTGATCAACAAAGTCTCACAAACTTCGGCCCTAGAAACAAAGTGACTTATACATATATGTGCTGCCACACAATGCTTATATCCATCATAGTTTATTTAATCGAAACTTTCATCTCCAATCATTGAAACATTCCCATAGTACGTTATATAGTTGTTATTCAGCAAAACCATTTTTCGTCGCGCAGAGACTTTCTCAAAGTGATTGAAACATAGCCTGACTTTCATGTCACTACGGTAAAGATGAACTCGGCCAAAGCAAAAAGCTTACCAACACATATATTCTCGAGAGGTAACAGATAGACGAGATAAACCCTGCCTTCAAACAGCAAAATGTGTATAATCAAATTCTATATAGCAAAAATTATCTTTGTCTCGTAAAAGGAGATAGAGTAGATAGACTCTTTGAGTGACAGATAAGTTCAAGTCTCCACATGCCTTTTTAGCTCATGAAGATCCACCCGCGCCTTGGAGTATTCCTCTCGCCTTGTATAATATATGATCTCCATGGAGTTCTTGAGCTCAACTACACTTTCTATCCTAGTCAAAGAATTAGCTATAGTAGACTAGAAATCAAGATTTATAGTTTTGATCACTAACATTGACAAACATGCTTGATATAGCAACGCATGCGATTTTGACCGAGAAATGCTATAACAATCTCCCCCTTTGTCAATTTTATGATTAAAACTATCAATACATATGGAATACAAAATAAATGAAATAACTTTGTGAGTTCCTATTCCACATGTATAATCTTCAACATTACTTGAAATCTTCGTCACATCCAAGTACTCCAATGATCCCAAAGGCTGTAAGTTCAGCATCATCGTTGCTGAAAATCCGTAGCTATAACAACGAAAAGAGTTCCCAATCATTGTTATACAAAGGTCATAGTATCATTATGTAGTATCAAAGTTCAATTGTATCACAACTTCGATAACACTACTATGGTGATATGTATCACTACCCCTTTAGTCAACATCTCCATCTCGACATGGAAACCACTCCCCTTACATATAATGATTCGAAAGCCATATGTATTTGTAAGGTAACTACATATTAATTTCTCCTCCTTTTGTCAAATAAACTTGGCAAAGGTACAAGAACGGGATCCTAATGTAATTTCCTGAAAGAGACATTTCACGACTCAAAAGAAAGCATATATCATTCTTATTTAGATGCAATCATAAAACCGAAGCTAAATGCATCTCCATCAAGGAGTATATAAAGATACAAGATGACCTCCCTATAATATTCCACACCAGCACTCCCCCACAAAGATTTGGCAATTACTAACAAGTTCAACTGAGAACTCTAGCTCCCCCATTTTATGTCATTCCTCGAAAGAACAACAAGAGCGACCTTAATTTCAAATAGAAAAAAAGGATTTCTTGGACATAACAAATCACATACAAGTATGTGATTTGTAACTCAAAAACAATTAAATTAACCATAGAGAACCCAAGGATCAATTTAATCGTGAAATGCTCAACATAAGTAAACTTGTGGAGACTAGAAAACTTCAATTAGATTAATCACAAGAGAACTCATAATTAATCTAATTCCAGGAATACACAAACCAAATTAATCACAAAAAGTAATCAATTTAATTGGTCATGCTCTGACATAAGAGAGCTTGACGGAGCAACAACCAAAATAACCAAACAAAGATGATTAATTTAGCCGCATATGCTCGACATAAAGCACCTCAAGTGGAACAACAACTAAGTCAAACAATAACTCAACTGATAGAGCCCAAACATAAGACACTTTATGGAACAACACAATATGTACACAAAAATCAGTGTATCTGGAGATCGACCTTATACCGCGGAATAAACAAGGATTCATTTTATTTTCCATTCACCATTTGCGTAATGAAATACAATAGACATGAATCCTTGGAAAACAAAAAGATTTTAACCTATCTTTCATCAACAATTGACATAATAGGCTTAACTTTTGCATTTGTCAAAAGTTCATTCCTTCTTTTATCAACATCGTTTGCATAATCAGCATATAAAGGACATAAATTTCGATACAAGATATGGACAAATTCAAGTTCTCACGCGACGCAAACACACATATCCCATAATAAATTGCAATATATAAAACCATAAAGATTAATATCATGAAAAAATCATCTTCCAAACAATCTTAGAATTTAAACCAAAAAATCTAAAACATGAAGATGAAAACATTGGACATAGCTATGTGTAATCACAATAATGGGTATTCCAAAACTCTAGTTATTCTTCTCTTAAACAAAACAAGAAATAAGAAGATTTACTAGATGTTAAGACTCAAGAATTCTTTATCAGTCTCCCGAACTCCTTTGTCGCCAACAGCCACTGGGACATAAGGTCTGCGAAGATAGGAATTAATATCAATAAACCTCTTCTTTACTCGATGTCGTAACCAGGCCTTCCAATCTCATATGAGTCTTGAGCCTCAAAAAAGCCTTTATTTGATTAATATCTCAGATCTGCACCTCCTTTGCATCTCCTTTTAACATTTCAAGAACATCAGAAAACTTCTCCGAGCATTTGGAAGGAACAGCTCTAGGCTTCCTCACAGCCCTTCTTTTTTTCTTTTCAATGTCGGAGCTAACATGCATTTATCTTTTACCTTCAAGTGATTGCGTGTGCTTGACAAATCATATTAACATCCTTTCCATTAGAAGATATGGTACTTGGAGCATCCATAGGCGTATGGGTTTCGTGAGAGGGAAATCACAATCTCAACAAGTAGTCTTGAGATAAAAAGAAGTTTCAAGGAAGGAAAAAAAAGAATGTAGGGTTAACCTTTAATACAAAGTCTGCAACGCACACTCGAACTCCTAAGGAGAGTAGAATTGTCGAGAATAACCTCCTTCGACGGACAAGGATTAAAATCAAACAAAAAAACTAAGAAAAGAAGAAAAACAACCTTTTCCTAAAGCCTCGTGAACTACATAATCTTGTCTCTTTTTAATCGACACATGAGACAATATTTCCAAACAACACAATCACAGTTGTGCTGTGGTGAAAAACAATTTGTCCACCATTTTCCTCTTGAGAGGAATCCACATACTCTATGTCTATCAAAACGACTTGACCATACTTTCTTCCCTAATGGTCTAGTTTTATCCTTGAAACTAACTTCTAGACGAAGATAAAATCCTACATACTCTCAGCGGTCTTCTCTCGAGCAAGTCTTAAGCTTCCTTGCTAATTTATTTGCTCTTCGCTGAAGTTTGTCAGACGTGCCTCGCTTGGTGTTTGTACTTGTAACAACCTTGAAAGTTCATGACCCTTTAGAGAACAATATGAACGTCGCTGCTTGGCTGACAAACCAAGCTTCAGCAGATGTGCAAGCAACTAGACACATAAAGTGGAACATGCAACCACTGCACATAGAGTTTCCAAAACATGGATCAATTTTTCTTCCGTGATTTGTTGTGTTTTCTTTTCCTAAAGAATATCAAGATTGATGTATGTATTGCTGCTACAATTATCAAACTCAATATTTTCACTCAAGAAGCGCAACACTTGATTTTCCGTCTTCATTAGCATTCATAATCAAGCGTACATTTCATCAAGAATTGCAAGAAGAACTTTGTTCCCAAAGTGTATTTTCTACGCATTTGGGCACTCGTCTGCAAAATAACCAAATACTTTTATACTTAAAGCACTGAATATCCCCTACTACCAGCTTCCATCAATATCCCTATTTTTAGGAGGAAACACGATTATGAGGTTCGACCGATGCTTTAGGCTTATCTCTCGAGAACCGCTTACTTCTCTCTAACCGAATATCCCTAAATTGTCTTGTATTTATCGAGACACATTTGTCAAGATCTTCTCATCTCGATGAACTCGCCCCGTGAGTGATCATCTTCAGAGATATACACTTTTTTTTACTTTTATCAAATACCCAAAGTGTCCTTTTAGTGCTTTTAAAGGCAACATCCTTAGATTTGGATGAATTCTTATGATCAAGGATCTTAAGCTTCCCAACCAGCGTATTTCTTAGAGAGATTATCTAGGTTATTTCCTCAACGATGGCATGCCTCTTAGAGTCGTATCTAGATGGCAACGATCCGAGAATTTTCTATCACACAATGTCCTTTTCAGCATGGGCCTCATCCAATGCAAAAAGATGTAATTAACAATTTTACACTTTGTGATAGAACCTCATCAAATGTTTCCTTCATCTCGTATAAGAAGGTTTTCCCAATCTGAATTAAGGCTTTCAAGCCTAAGTTCTTCCTTTTCACCGGTATTTTCTTCAAACACGGTTAAGCCAAGATATCCCAAGCTTCTAGTACTTAGTGCAACTTGACACATGGTGCTGCAGATTTGGGGTAATGGCATGTATTGACGGCATTCAAACCGTCGTTGAATTTTGCTTACAGCTAAAGAAGCTATGGGCAGGACCGTATTCACCAATATTCTCGGGAATGCTTCATACTACCAACTCCGGATTTTCGTGTTCACAGTGCCTTAGCTAATGAGATTCTCATCCTCCACTCTTCACTAAGGGATCTTGAGGCTCGCACCTGCATATCTTTAGTAAATCCTAGTATCTTTGATGCCTGAGACTCAACTGCATCAGCCCCAATCACCTAACTCGGCAAGGTTTTCACCTGTGTCATCATCTTTGCTATTGTTTTCCTCATCCCCATCAACATAATATTTTTGCAAAGTTGCAACTTCTTCGCAGAGTTTGACGAGTTCTTCGTTTGCCGAAACAATAGCTTCAAGGGCTTATTTATCATCACCAATTACTTCTTACTCAACCAAAAGAACATCAATGTTTTTCGATACGGGAATCTTCCTCCAAGCAAGCAGCTTTAATAACGTGGACTTCCCTATTCCATTAGGTACAATCAAACCATACCTCTTCCCATGGGCAATCTTTACATATGTTCTCTTGAGGAGCTCCTTACCCCGTGCATGTGAGTACCAAAAATCTGTTGTGCCACGTGGCACAACATTAAAGGTGGAGTAACTTATTATGTTACAACAACGCACACTACATCTCTCCTTAGGATGCTAAGTTATGAAGTTATCTCTATCAACGTGTGGCGTACTGTTAAAGGTTGGAGTATCAAAATACACTACAACGGAGTAAACCAAATCACTACCAAGATTGCTTAGTTATTAAATAATAGGTTGTAGTATAGGCACATGGGTGTGTCTGTCTGTCAGAGGTAGCTGAGTAGTCTGCACAGCTTTTAGTAAGAAGGCGCAGCCGTCAACCACGTGGGCTCATAGTACGTGGCATCCTCTGATTGGCGAAGGTACGCGGCCAACGAAGGTACAACTTGTACGGAGGATTCACAGTTCACGATGGCACGTGGAGGACGCTAAGGTGGCATCCTCTGATTGGCGAAGGTACGCGGCCAACGAAGGTACAACTTGTACATAGGGTTCACAGTTCACGATGGCACATAGAGGAAGCTAATGTGGCATTGTCTGATTGGAGATGGTGGGCGGCCAACGAAGGTACTAGATTGACCAAGTACCATCAGATCTCGATGGAACATAAGACATCAAAGATATCCATGATGCATGTGGAGCTATAAACACGCATCCTCATCTCAAGAGAAGGGGACAATTTGGGTTGGTTAGGAATTAGGGAAAATGCTCTCTCTCTCTCTCTACTTTTTACTTCTATAGCTTCATACTTTCTTTAATGGAGTTCTTCCACTCAAATGTAATAAGATCAATAATAAACTTATCATCTTTACCCGTGGACGTAGGTTAAGATTAACCGAACCGCGTAATCTCTTGTGTGATTTATCAACTTAGTTGCACTTACATGATCTTCTTACTTAATTGTTTACTTACTGAGTTATCTCTGTAATCTGAGTTATCTGTTCATCTGAGATATCTCTTTATTTAGCTTATTGACGAGGTGTCGAACTCGCAAATAATATTTTTTACTTCTCTTTACACTAGCAAGTAATATAGTGAAAGCATATTCATCCCAAGGGAGGTATAAAGTAATAGTTGTTATGCAAATACTCTTAGCAAAGATGATTTTGTGATTCAAAAATTCTGAAAATTGATTAAGGATTCATTCTCGACCACGGAATATAAACCAAAGTGACATATAACTACGTTCTTCGCATTATCTCGTTACTAACAACCCTAGGATAATTAGTACGCTCAACTATCCCGTTATTATCTCCTAAGCTCACCGAATACGGAAGCGCTCGACTACCGGTTTCTACTTGCCAAGTTTCCTAGAGGTACGCTTTCTAGGTGTGACCTAAACAAGTGCTCTAAGTTTTGTGAGATAAGGTTGCTCCTAGTGATGAATTCAAAAGCATGAATCACCTACTAGTGTCAATTTATACATATGGGTACTTAACAAAGTCCCATCATCAATACCCATATATTGCTACTTGTATTTATCTTCTCTAGACAATTACGGGTCGAAGAAAATCTAAACTAGCAATAAGATTGTGACATAACTATTTAATTTCGAACTTAAATAATTAAGGAACAATCCATAAGCACTATTAGCAAGGTAGAACTCAAACAATAACTAAACTTGCGAGAAAACGAGCTATTGCATATCAATCATGAGTTCATATTTCGGGCTTTGAAATCACCCTTAATCAACGATAGGTTTAGTTACTCATAGTTTTGGAGTTCATCATCATAATAATAATTGAAATAAAGAATATCAAAGATAAAAAACGAAAGCAAACCCTAGGTGCGGCTATGTCTCCCAAAAACTCCAAGTAGAATACGTGATATCTCAAAGTTGTAAAAATCCTCCCTTTTATGTTTCTTCTTAGGTCAAGTCTTCAAAGGTCCAATAGATATGAGTCCACCAAGCCCGCATAAGAGAAATACCCATGTAAAAATTATGCTCAAAAAGTATCACCAGAAAACTGGGATTACCGGCTGGAAGTTAACATAGAAAGTCCACCGGAAACATCTCAGGTGACTGGAAATTCACCGGTCAAACAGTCAACCCAGTAAGATCAACTGAGTCAACTCGGGTCAAGCGAGTCAGGTATGAGTCACTTTGGCCAAGGACATATTTGCACTGCTTACCCACTGTTGTGCCATCTTGCAGTTCTGTGGTGCAATATCTCTCAACTGTAGCTTCTCTTGCAATCTCCATCAGCTGTGCCTCCAAATTCAGTTCCTGCAGTTCATCCTCAAACCCTTCTTAGCAGCTTCACGCCATTCTTCGCAACTCAGTCAAGGACTACCTGAACCTTTAGTTCCTTACGGATTCATTACCTCCAGCTTTAAACAAACCAAATCTGACTGCAACAACATCATACTCCCTGTAACTCCTAGCATACATCTTAAACTTCGTTTCAGCTCACCACTACCAACATTCTGACTTAGCCCTTGCAGCACATCATTCCTTGCATCTCAGTACCCCATCTCTGCATTCTTTCCTGTAATACACATCACCATCCACCAACCATCCTCTGTATTAACTACACTCATTCCTCCACTGTAACTCATCACAGTTCCCATGTTTTGCACCACCAACATCACCAGTAGCAGCAGCAGCATCAAGTTGTTATTGGCTTCTAACCCAACTTCTAATCCCATCATACTCTAGTCAATCTCTGCCATGAACCACGGCTAACTAGCATCAACAACTCAGTTTGTAGACTGCCCTTCTTAACCTTCTTGTAAACAACCACCAGAACCCAGTAATTCCAGCCTCATTCCTTGCTTGCCTGAACTGCTCGGAACCCCTGCCTTGACTCTGCGAACACAAGGTAACCCTTTACACAACGATGATAAACAATGGCAGTGATAACTCCTTTCACTATTCTTCTCCATCTTCTGTAGCTTCACTGCAACAACAACATAGCAATATTCCCATTCTTTGTCTTCATATCCACTGTCACATCTCTAGTTGTACCAGTTGTACACTTCTCAGCTCCATAAATCCATTTTGTAGCTATTAATCTTGTTGTCTTGCACCTGCGATTTGTGCATATCTTAACATTCATCAAAGCATATGTAGCTTACTCAGAACCATTCTCCTTCTCTTCTCAACACACATATACAGCTGCAAAACCACTTCCCAGGACACAGTTATTTCCATCATCAGAACCACCACCAACACTTCCCTGAGTTCATCTTAATCTACCCATTACAAACGCCAGAACCTGGTAAATATCAATACAAACCATTGCAGCAACAGCCCATTGTAGACAGACTTTTAGTTGTCAATAAGATGGTGATTCAAGACTTTATTCGAACAGCTGATGTGCAATTCTCCTCTTGCTATAGCTTTGAGACTTTTACAGCTTCCAAACTCACCCAGATTCCTGTGAATTCGAGTTCACAAAGAAACCCATTCAGATATAACAATCAAAATCACCAAACAGTTCAGTTTCTCATCCATTTATTACTCAAATACTAGCAGCAACACCATTATCATCTTCCCTGGTTCAACTAGCCTTGAAACTCCATCAACTGCTCAGTCTTATTAACCCAATTTAACCTCAAACTAAGGCCAATAGAACCCATATGAACTCAGTACCAAACAACTCGTTCTCAGCCCCAAAATCCCACCGGTACGGTCACCAAAACTCGTTTACTTAACAGCCTCAGATCCCATCCTTGGCTGTGGTTGTTACCTGTTTCTCGCAGCGGCTAGTTGAGCTGATGATGGACTCGATCTGACCTTCGTGAAATCCACCAGACCCATAGCTGGTCCCTCCGGCAACAGCAGGAAACTAGGTTTGAGAAACTGATATCATGACCTAGAGAAAGAATGTGTACTCTGCTGGGAACAAATTGGTTTCAAACAAAACCTTAAGTTTCATTTCCTCTTTGCACATGTGTGACTGCCTTGGGTGAACTCCACTAATGCTTTTCTCTACAGAGTGTAGAAACTGCCGAGCCACTGTTAGTGTCAGGCCCACGACTTATGGCCAGCACCTTCCATCCACTATGCCACTGCACCTGTGCGCCATTCCCAGTCCATGCCTTTGCATTTCTCTCACAGCAACAAAGAGAATTTGAATTCTCATTTATTTCCAGTTTCGCCGTCAATGTTCTTGGTCTCCAATTTATTGACATGAGCTTTAACCGCGTGCACTGATGCAACTCCTTTTGGTGCTTTTTATCCTTTGAATTCTTCCACCAACAACAGCCGTCTCTTACTCCTCAAATCCACTTCTTCTCTTCAATGTCTCTTCATCACTAAAGTTGTCATGCTTTTCAGACAATAATTTGCATCACTAAAGCTGACATGCTTTTCAGACAGAGATGAAGAAATAAAAGCAAATAATGAGAAATAGTTTCGCCTCCAACAATATTTGCACCTTTTTGCATTTTAAGCGATGTTTCTTCTTCTTTTGTTCCAAATGACTCCAAAGTACCTAAACACTCAAAATCAAACATAAAATACATAATTTACAAGAAAACTTAGCAAGGAAAGCATAAACAATAGATAAATATCAAGGTGTTTTAGACACCTATCACTTATTTGCTTACTCGTCTCTGTTGTACAGACGTACCTTTGTTCTCTTAGCATCTGCTCTTACGAAGTATCTTTACTTACTTAGTATATGATCTTCCGAGCAGATCTCATTTCGAACATACCTTTTATTTACTCAGCAATATCAGTTCAACTGAGGTATCTATACTACTTAGTATATGATCCTCTGAGCTGCTCATATTACGTAGACTATGGGAAAATTAGTAGTCACAGTTTGGCGCTAGAAACGAGCTGGACCGAAAAGCTCTCGATTTTCGTTATATTTGCTATTTCATCATCTTTTTTATTTAGATCTTCGTTAGAAGATCAGATCTAAGAACAAGAGGCATAGATCTTAATTTCTAGTGAAGATTTATCATTCTTTGACAAGTTTTCGAGTATTAAACCTTGAAGAAATCTTGAAATCTTACGGATCTACAAAAAGTGGTTAAGAAACACCTTTAAAAACACTTTTCAAAGCTTAAAAAGATATTATTTTGTTGTTATTTGATTGCTCATGAGCAAACCTTCTTTGCATCTGGATACCTCCGTTTTCGAAGGAACCTCAGTAAAAGTTTTGGAGTAAAATCCCTAAGGTTATTTATGAGTTGAGGGTCGTTTTCTTTCGCATACGCCTTCTTTTACTCAGCTTGTGGTATTCTCTGTCATTTTTTAATATATGATCAAACCTTCTCTGGATCTGGATACCTCTGTTTCCGAAGGAACCTCAATAAAAGTTTTGGAGTAAAATCCCTAAGGTTATTTATGAGCTGAGGGTCGTTTTCTTTCGCATACGCCTTCTTTTACCCAGCTTGCGGTATTCTCTGTCATTTTTTTAATATCTGAGCAAACCTTCTCTGGATTTGGATACCTCCGTTTCCGAAGGAATATCAGTAAAACGTTTTGGAGTAAAATCCCTAAGGTTATTTATGAGCTGAGGGTCGTTTTCTTTCGCATACGCCTTCTTTTACTCAGCTTCCAGTACTCTCTGCGTTTTTGAATCTGAGGTTCATTTAGGAACTAAGTCCCAAACATTGGACAATTCTATTAAGTACGAACTCAACAAACATATCTCTGTTAAGCTCTATACTAAACTTTTAATTTTTAATTTTTTTATTTCCGTAATGGGGCTACTAGGAACGTAGCCTACCCCTTTTTCTCTTTACTCTCAGGAAACGAAAATACAAAGGTCAAAATTACGAAGCCTTGGAGCGAAAATAAAGCTTACCTTTGGCTCGAGTGTATTCATCTACATTCTCAATAGCCAAACACAGAAACGAAGGTTTTCCTTGGCTCGTACGAAACTAAGTAAATGAAGCCAAGGGCAAAAAAGAAGCTTATCTTTGGCTCGAGTGTATTCATATACATTCTCAACAGCCAAAGAGAAAAACGAAGACTGCTCCGTGGCTCGTACTTATCTAAGTAAACAAAGCCAGGGGAAAAAAATGGAGCTTATCTTTGGCTCGAATGTATTTATACACAGTCTCAACGGCCAAAGAAAATTACGAAGACTGCCTTTGGCTCGTACGTATCTAAGTACGAGAAGCTAAGGGCAAAAACGGAGCTTATCTTTGGCTTGAATGTATTTATATACATTCTCAACAGCCAAAGAAAATTATGAAGACTTCCTTTGGCTCGTACGTATCTAAGTACGAGAAGCTAAGGGAAAAAATGGAGCTTATCTTTGGCTTGAATATGTATTTATACACATTCTCAACAGCCAAAGACTATTACGAAGGCTGCCCTTGGCTCGTACGTATTTAAGTACGAGAAGCTAAGGGCAAAAATGGAGCTTATCTTTGGCTCGAATGTATTCATATACATTCTCAATAGCCAAATACAATTACGAAGGCTGCCCTTGGATCGTACATATCTAAGTACGAGCAGCCAGGGGCAAATACGAAGCTTATCTTTGGTTCGAGTGTATTCAAATACATTCTTAACAGCCAAAGACAAAAACGAAGGTTGTCATTGGCTCGTACATATCTAAGTAAACGAAGCCATGGGGCGAATACGAAGCTTATCTTTGGCTCGAATGTATTTATATACATTTTCAACAGCCAAAGACAATTACGAAGGTCGTCCTTGGATCGTACATATCTAAGTACGAGTAGCCAAGGGCAAAAACGAAGCTTATCTTTGGCTCGAGTGTATTCATATACATTCTCAACAGCCGAAGACAATAACGAAAGCTGTCCTTGGATCGTACATGTCTAAGTACGAACATCCAGGGGCAAAAACGAAGTTTATCTTTGGCTCGAATGTATTTATACACATTCTCAATAGCCAAAAATAATTACGAAAGTTTCCCTTGGCTCGTACATATATAAGTACGAGCATCCAGAGGCAAAGACGGAGCTTATTTTTGGCTCTTCTCAACATCCAAAGATTAAATCGAAGGCTACCTTTGGCTCGTATATATCTAAGTACGAGTATACAGGGGCAAAGATGAAGCTTATCTTTGGCTCATGTGTATTCATACAAAATAGCCAAAGACAATTACGAAGAGTGTCCTTGACTCGTACGTATCTAAGTACGCGAATCCAAGGGAAAATACGAAGGTTATGTTTGGCTCGAACGTGTCCATACATGTTCTCGGCAGTCAAAGACTACTACGAAGGCTGCCTTTGGCTCGTACGTATCTAAGTACGAGTATAAATGGGCAAAGATGGAGCTTATCTTGGGCTCGAGTGTATTTATACACAGTCTCAATAGCCAAAGACAATTACGAAGGCTTCCCTTAGCTTGTGCGTATTTAAGTACGAGCATACGGGTGTAAATATGGAGCTTATCTTTGGCTCGAATGTAATATATACATTCTCAACAGCCAAAGATAATTACGAAAAACTGTCATAGGCTCGCGCGTATCTAGGTATGAGCAACTAGGGACGAAGATGAAGCGCAAGGACAAAGGTTCAAAATACAACTCGCATGGAAGGACAAAGCTTTGCTCCTCTAAAATTCTTAAGCTTATCGCTTTGCGAATTTCTGGGGGCAAAGGAATGTCATCGGAAGACATTACCGGCTCAAAGGTTATAGATTTGTATACTCAGTCGGACGGAGTTCATCAAGCAACAGCTCTGTGAGCTACTATAAGTGTATAGCATTAACATCATCAACGAAGGTCAATCCTCCCAAACCAGATCTATAGACGAAGGTGGAGGTCACGATAATTGGAGCCAAAGACATCAGCAATGATTTTATTTTACAACTTAAGTCTGAATCCGAAGGTATGCATGGGAGCGAAGCCCCTTAAAGGCAGACTCACCACTGTCAGGCATACATGCAAGCGAAACATGTTAAAAGCAGACTCACCATAGCAAAAAAAATTGGTTATTTAATCCAAATCTACGAAGTACAAGTCAACAAAGCCCGTGCGTGTAGGTGTATGCATACTCAATGAGGCTACAACTTATACTCAGCTAAGAGGAGTCACACAACGCATAAACAGACACAACCTCTCAACCATCACTATTGTGATGCTCCCAGTCTAGAAATGCACGAAGTCTGTATACATTTGTATACCCACAAGTGCACAACTCAAATGCAACGAAGAAAGAAGTTTGTATACATATGTATACCCCAACTCTCCAACCTGAGGAACATACGAAGTGCCAAAGACTAATGCAAGGGGCAGTTCGTTGCCAGAAGAAATTCTTCAATACTAAGAAGAAACAACAATTCAATCCTAGAGGGTACCCTTTGAATACACAGGGTGCCAAAGGAATTTGTATTTCTATGCAGGAACGAAGCCTACAAGAGCAACTCACTGCAACCATAACGAAGCCTACAATGGGGCATCTCACTACAAGCAAAGTACCCTGTGGCACCCAAGACGAACATGTAGCTGACAAAGACAAGGAGGAAACCTAAAATTACATGGACGAAGGCTCCATAAATGCAAATATTTTTCCTTTCAAAAGCTGCAAGAACCAGCTTTCAAAAGCAAAAGGGGGCAAACATACATCAATCATGGCGCCTCTACAACATCAACTACAAACAAAAAATACATGGTGAAGGTAATACAATTGTAAGGTATTCTTATATATGTAGCAATCAATATAAAGCTTGGATTTGGAATGTAGATTTTAATGCGTGTGAAATGAAACAAACATGCCAAAACAAAGGGTTAGAACTGACACCCACCGTCAGAATTGACGACAAAAACGAAGGGTTAGAAATGACACCCACCGTCAGAATTGACGATGAGTCAAGGCACGGCATAACTGCGCATATGTCAATCTCGGATCCTCGGGGCAAATGAATCCCACTAAGAGGCAAATAATAAGCAATATATCCCATAAAGAGAGATACCTTGTCGAAGTAAAGCAGCTTTTGCGCTGAACGCGGAGGGTTACAGAAAATATTTTGCCCACGTAGGGACCCTCGCCACCACGGTACCTTCTGGCCAAAGGATACTCTGGTAGGACGTTGAATGTTCCACCAAGGTTAATCATACCTTAGCACCGAGCGGTGTCTTGATTGTGCAACAAACTAGGCATACTATGTCATAAATATTGTGCAGCAAAGCAAGGAAAATGCTATAACACACATTACCAAAAGGTGAAAAATACCAAATGGCGTATGTACGTATTTTATTTACGCAGGTACAACAATACGCGAAAAGCTTAACCAACGAAAAAGGTTCCAAAAGGTATACTTCCATTGCAAAGGAGCGAAGCTACAACAACGAAGGTACACCAGGAGACAAATCCATACCAGGCAAGTAAAGAGACATCATAGAGTCACATTAGCCGAAAGAAAAACTAAAAGGTAAATAATATACGCCCAAGCAATAAGCTCAAACTCGCCATGCTATCAATCTGAGGATCTACACTCGAAATAAAACTTAGCTCAAATACCCCACCCTCCAAATCATCCTTGTCATGCTATGAGGTGCCGACAAATACGGTTCAAAATGATAGCAAGATACCTAACTAAGAACCATCCGACAAAAAAATTAAGTATACTAAAATCGCAATTCCTCTATCATATACCTTCCAAGAGCGAAGGCTCCGCTTTTTAAAATGGGTGAAAACTACTATCCCGTCTCTTCCTTGATGTTCGGTAATTTCTTTCATTAACGAAGGCGTGGACTTCGTAAATTTAACTTTGCAAATAAGGTCAAATACATACATACATGCATACATACATACATACATATATGCATACATATATACACATACATATATACATTCTTCATCAACTGTTTATACATTCTTCATCAACTGGTGATCTGTGGCTTTGGCTCTGCAACTTTTTAAAAAACCGTTTTTTCCCTAAAATTCTTCATCAACTGTTTTCTTCATAATCCATCTTCGTTCAAGTCTAAACCTTAAATTTCAGACACTAAGATCCCATACCTCAAACTCTTTCTTGTTAACTAAGAATTTTGGAATTCTTCGTGGTTAAACGAAGATTTCCTTAAATTTTAAGTTTTTCAAAGTTTTCAATCTTTCACATATTAGTAATTTCAAGTTACAGAAAAGTCTTATTCTCCCTATGGATTTTCCTCTCAATTCTAACCAAACCCATTCATCTCAGGATATGGAATTGATCAACAATTTCGCAAACCTACTCAACCAAGACAACCCATCCAAAAACATATGTATCAACTCACAGTTACCAAATCTATCTATTGATTACCAAAATTGTTTGGTGCTCATGATAATCTCCCCTAGAACATTTCAAATCTCTGGGGTCAGAGAGTTATTACACAAAACATGGAAAACTTTCAGTCAGAAATTCTGTGTCTCTGAATTCACTACAGAAAGTTTCCTTGTTAGATTTGAATCTCATGCTGAATCTAAATTTATTATGGAGTCTTCTCCTTGGGTAGTACGTGATGATTTGCTGGCATTGGAAAGATGTTTACCAAACAAACTTCCTCATGAATATCTCTTTGATAATGTGGAATTTTGGGCACAACTTCATGGTCTCCCTGTAAACTATCTTAATAAAAATTTCATTCAACAACTTTTAGTGTATGTAGGAAGTCACAGAACCATTACTTCCAAGGAAGCAAGAAACTGGGGGAAATTTGCTAGAATTCGTCTCCCTGTGAATATTAAAAAAACCCTTAGGGATTCCATATCATTTCCTATTTCGGCAAACAAGGAAATTACTGCTAAAATATGTTATGAAAGATTACCAAGGTTTTGTTCATTCTGTGGTATACTTGGTCACTTGATGAAATTTGTCCTAAAGTTCATCAGTATAAGGACAAAATACACAGTCAATTTCCTCCTGAAGTTCATCAAAAAGCTTTCGATTTAATTGCTCCAAAATATCGGAAGATAATTAATGCTAATGCAAAGATCTACTCAACTGATATGGATGAATCTGAATATTCGACGTATGAACATGAAGATGTCATGGATTCTGCGAATATTGGGGAAAGAAATTCAATATCAGTTTCGGAGACGATGATGAGTCATCAATCCACATCATCATTTGGTTTAAATGGTTCCACATCATCTTCCAACCCATCCATGTTCGGTTCTGTTAACTTGCAGAAACGGTTATCATCTGACAATTTTTATTTTGGAAAAACTGATGCTCCAGATAATTATCCAATTTTCACAGCGGGTAATTCTATTCACTTTTCAGATGATGGTTTACCAATAATTGAAAAAAATGGTGGTTTGAATACTTCAATAACTGCTTCAATTCCGCCTCTGCAACACTATAATTCCGAATTTGTAAAAGGGAAGTCTGTGGCTCATGATAATCAACTTTCTGCAACACATCTAAAGTTTAACAGAGTTCAGTCTTTACAAGTATCAGAATCATTCCAGTTTATTACAAAGAAATCAAGAACTTTTCCAACGTCAGTGTCTAACAAATCTGTCAATGAGAATCTTCATCAACTTATATCCAGGGCAAACAATAAATCATAGGATAGTGACGGTGGACGCTTTTATAGAATCCCAGACAACCAACCTCGTCTTCCGGGAGGCGTGAATGGAAATCGATGGCTAGAAGCTCTGGCTCTTCCATTGTTTCGAAATCAGCTTCCATAAAATATCATAGAGGCGCTAAACGAATGCAGGATGGATCATGTATCAATACTGGAAATATACAATCAGAGATGGTTTCAAGAATCAAGGAGGATTCAGATGATCAATGGGAGGTGGCGGCTAGCCCTAATAGGCCGCACGGTCCATGTTAGTCTTTTCTTGGAATTGTTGGGGGTTAGGGAATGACCCAACAATACAAACTCTTAAATCATTCCTGGGAAGCTCAAAACCTAATATTGTATTTTTATCAGAGACTAAACTGTCAGAATCCTCTTCTATTTCTCTTCTTCATAGACTTGGTTACTCAAAGCATTGTATAGTTCCAGTAGTGGGTCGTAATGGTGGATTACTACTTCTTTGGCAAGATGATATTGAAGCTGAAGTTATTTCATTTTCCAAAAACCTAATTCATCTCCAAATTCAACCTAATGGTCCATACCCGATGTGGAACCTATTCTGTGTTTATGGTCCACCAAATAGAGTGGATAGAGCCCAATTTTGGCAGAGCTTGTCTATCTACTCTCAACATGTTGCAGGACCGAAATGTTACATAGGTGACTTCAATGCCTTGTCCTCTGTCAGGGAAAAACATGGAGGGGATCAGTCTTTAAACAATACAATCTCTCAGTTTAATGGTTTCATACACTCTAATCATCTAATGGACCTTGGATACTTTGGACCAGCATATACTTGGAGCAATGGCAGACAATTTCAAGATCTTATCAGGCAAAGATTGGACAGATTTGTAGCTTCTCCAGATTGGTGTATTCTTTTTGAAAATTCAGGTGTGGTTCATTTGCCAAGAATATCTAGTGATCACTCTCCGATTCTTCTAAACACCTCTAGAATTGTGCAAAGAAATCCTCCATCATACAGATTTGAGGCTTATTGGTGTTCACATCCAGATTTCTTAAAAATTGTTGTGGAATCTTGGAATATTAATCTTTCAGAGGATCTCTTGCTCAAGCTGAATTCCTTAAGGTCCTATCTAAAGAGTTGGAGTAAAGAAAAAATTGGTTGTATAAAGAACAACATTAGAAGATTAAAAAAGAGGTTACTTCATCTTCAAAGTTTGTCACCTACAAGATTAACTTTACAAAAAGAAAGGCAGGTTTCAAATCAATTGAATGAGTATATTCTTATGGACGCTACTTATTGGGAGCAGAGAATGAAACAAGTTTGGCTAAAAACTGGAGATAAGAACACGAAACAGTTTCATCTTTCGGTTCAGCAGAGACGTAAGAAGAACAATATCACTAGTATTCAAAACTCTTCTTGCAACTGGCTTACAAACCCTACTGATATAGCAAATGAATTAGTCACCTTCTTCAAACAACTTTTTCAGGAGGATGCAAACATCAGTGAGCCAAAAAATCTTCAAGATTCCTCATTCAGCTTGGATACGGCTACAAATACTTCAATATCAAATGTACCTTCTAATGAAGAGATTTGGAATGTTGTTCATAAAATGAATTCTCATGGTTCTCCAGGACCAGACGGATTTCCGGCAGTGTTTTATAAGAAGTGTTGGTCAATCGTAGGTGAAGACACAACAAAATATATTCAGCAAATCTTCATCAATGGAACCATCCCAAGTAAGTTGAACCACACTCACATTAGCCTTATTCCTAAAGTCAAAAATCCAACAACAGCTGTAGATTTTCGACCCATTTCTCTGTGCAATGTGTTGTATAAATTTGTAGCCAAAATTTTGGCAACAAGACTGAGTCCTTACTTGGGTTTTTTCATATCATGGTCACAAAATGCGTTTGTTAAGAATAGGCAAATAACGGATAACGTTGTTATTGCTAAAGAAATATTCCATTCCATGAACAAATCTAAATCTAAACAAGGTTTTTTTGCTCTTAAGTTGGATATGTCTAAGGCTTATGATAGGGTATCATGGTCTTTTCTAAGCTTCATGTTACATCAAATGGGAATTCATGATCATTCTCATACTTTAATTATGCACTGTGTGACTTCTTCAAGTTTCTCTATTCTTTTAAATGGAGCTCCATATGAGAATTTTGCAAGTGGTAGGGGTTTACGACAAGGATGCCCAATGTCTCTTGCTTTGTTCATTATTTGTTCACAGGGTTTATCATTATTGATGGAAAAATTTGAAACTTCAAGTCTCTATAGCAGGTATCAACAAAATAATACTGCTCCAATCATCAGCCATTTAATGTTTGCTGACGATCTGTTCTTTTTTGGGAAAAACTCAGAGGTTAACGTGAATCAACTTAAATGTATTCTAGATACCTATTATTCTTTCTCTGGACAAGAGATCAACTACTTTAAGTCTTTTATTCACTTTAGCAAAGGTTGTCTTGGTTATTGCAGAGGAAAAACAATCCAAACCTTGGGAGTTAAGGAAATGCAAAAAGATGAGAAATACTTGGGATCATATCCACTGAAATCAGATATAAGTATTGAAACATTTGAGCCTTTAAATTCGAAATTTAATACAAAACTTGCAGGATGGAGAGGTTTCTTCGTAAATCAAGTTGGCAGAACAGTGTTATCTAAAAGTATTCTTTCAACAATTCCAATATACACAATGGGTACCTGTATTCTTCCAAAAGGTGTTACTACTCAGATGTCTAAAACTCAAAGGGATTTCTGGTGGGGTCATGAAGTTCATACAAGAAAACAACACTTATTCAGATGGGAAAAGGCAATGAAGGCTAAGGAAGATGGTGGTTTGGGCATCAGAAATATGGAACTGGTTAACATTTCTTTAGTAGTTAAATTGGTTTGGAGATTCCTGACAAATCAACATTCAACTTGGGTTAGATTGTTTCATACAAAGTATCTTCATAATACTTCTTTTTGGGATTATCAATCGAAACCTGGTGATTCAAATAACTGGAAAGATATGATTACTGTCAGAAGTATATTCGAAAATAATTGTTGTTGGTTTATAGGCTCCGGAAATAATATTAAAGTCTAGGATGATCCGTGGATTTTAAATTTACCAGGTTTTAGACCATCCATGATTTCCAACTCTAATTCACAGGTAACTTGGGTTTCAGATTTATTCATTAATTGTCAAAGAATATGGAATATGGAATTATTGTTGGATATTTTTCCGCAGGATCAAGCAGATATTATTTCTCAAATCTATATTCCACAGGATGAGGATATTCAAGATAAACTGGTTTGGCTTAAAACTCCTTCTGGGGACTTTACTTCAAAGTCGTGTTATAAACTGCTTTCTGAAGATATCCCAACAAACTCGGTGTTAGCTGAATTTCCGTGGAAACGTTTTTGGAAGAAGATAAAAACTCTACCAAAGATACAAAATTTTCTATGGAAATTTTTACATGACGGCATAGCAGTGTATGCAAATCTGAGCAAGTCAAATCCCCAGATTCGGAACCTCTGCCCTTTATGCAACTCGATTGAAGAAACAAGTTTCCATCTTTTATTCGATTGTCAATTTGCTTTGGAGGTTTTCCAGTCAAGTCACATTTTCATTGATCTTCATGGTGCTACCATAATGGAGAGAATTGCTCACTGGATAGATTATCCTGATCAAGGAATAATGTTAAATTTGGGTTCTTGTATATTATGGAATATTTGGAAAGTTAGGAATGCAAGGGTGTTCAACAACAATCAAATTGTTGTCTCTACCTGTATCTCCAATACTCTAGAAGACTTCAAGGCGTTTGATCTCCATCATGCTCTTAACTATTGCTCAGGAATTCAGATTACTGAGAGTACTTTTGTTACTTGGGAGCTTCCTCCTCATTCTTTTGTGAAGATAAATGTGGATGCTGCTTATAACAATGGCAAAGGAGCGGCAGCAGCAGTTGCAGTGGATGCTTTTGGGAATCATTTGGGAAGTGGATCTATCTGCTTTAGTACTTTTTCATCAGACATGGAAGAGGCTAAATCTTTTGGTTTTGGAATGCAACTAGCAAAGAGACTTTAGCTGTCACGTATCATTATGGAATGGGATGCTTCTGAGATTCCAAAAGTTGTGACACGAAATACGAATGAGATTCCATGGAGTTTACGCTCAACGATTCTCTCAATTCGTGATCGCATCAAGGAATTTAGCGAAATTAGATTTGTAGCTGTTCCTAGGGATGCTAATTCTATTGCGCATGATTTAGTTCAATACGCAATTTCAAATTCTATAAACAGATGGTGGAATTTTAATGAACCACCGGATTGTATTATGCAACGTCTCACGATTAGTGAGGATTAATATAATTGAAAGTCTGTTTCCTTCAAAAAAAAAAAAAATATATATATATATATGCAAACATACATATATTTTTGTGACAATATTCAAAGCCTTGTTCGATACTTTGAAGGTACCTCGGTAAACTACTTCAGTACTTCGAGGGTACCTCAGTAAACTACTTCGATACTTCTCTACATCGACAAACTACTTCAATACTTCAAAGGTACCTTAATAATATACTTCGATACTTCTATATTTTGAAGGTACCTCAGTAATATACTTCAATACTTCTATACTTCGAGGGTACCTCAGCAAATTACTTCTATACTTCGAGGGTACCTCAGCAATTTACTTCAATACTTCAATGGTACCTCGGAGAATTTACTTCAAGGATACCCCAGCAAGCTGCTTCGAAGGTATCTCAGCAAACTTATTTGATACTCCGATGAAAATCTTCAGCGAAATAAACGAATGAGGATCAAGATTTTTTCTTAAGGGTCATTCTTCGAATAACCCTTAAGAAAAGGGGCAAACTGTGAGTACCAAAAATCTGTTGTGCCACATGGCACAACATTAAAGGTGGAGTAACTTATTATGTTACAACAACGCACACTACATTTCTCCTTAGGATGCTAAGTTATGAAGTTATCTCTATCAACGTGTGGCGCAATGTTAAAGGTTGGAGTATCAAAATACGCTACAACGGAGTACACCAAATCACTACCAAGATTGCTTAGATATTAAGCAATAGGTTGTAGCATAGGCACATGGGTGTGTCTGTCTGTCAGAGGTAGCTGAGCAGACAGCACATCTTTTAGTACGAAGGCGCAGTCGTCAACCACGTGGGCTCAGAGTACGTGGCATCCTTTGACTGGCGAAGGTACACGGCCAACGAAGGTACAACTTGTACGGAGGATTCACAGTTCACGATGGCACATGGAGGACGCTAAGTTGGCATCCTATGATTGGCGAAGGTACACGGCCAACGAAGGTACAACTTGTACAGAGGGTTCACAGTTCACGATAGCACATGGAGGAAGCTAAGGTGGCATTGTCTGATTGGAGATGGTGGGCGGACAACGAAGGTACTAGATTGACCAAGGACCATCAGATCTCGATGGAACATAAGACATCAAATATATCCATGATGCATGTGGAGCTATAAATACCCATCCTCATCTCAAGAGAAGGGGACAATTTGGGTTGGTTAGGAATTAGGGAAAATGCTCTCTCTTTGTACTCTTTACTTCTAGAGCTGCATACTTTCTTCAATGGAGTTCTTCCACTCAAATGTAATAAGATCAATAATAAACTTATCATCTTTACCCGTGGACGTAGGTTAGGATTAACCGAACCACGTAATCTCTTGTGTGATTTATCAACTTAGTTACACTTACATGATCTTCTTACTTAACTGTTTACTTACTGAGTTATCTGTTCATCTGAGATATCTCTTTATTTAGCTTATTTGCTTACTCATCTCTGTTTTACAGACATACCTTTGTTCTCTTACGAAGTATATTTACTTACTTAGTATATGATCTTCCGAGCAGATCTCATTTCGAACATGCCTTTTATTTACTCAGCAGTATCAGTTCAACTGAGGTATCTATACTACTTAGTATATGATCCTCTGAGCTGCTCATATTACGTAGACTATGGGAAATTAATAGTCACATATACAGAGAAATTTTCAATTGTAATATCTTCAACATTAGCATCAGCATTGTCTTCACCTTCAAGGACCAAAGCACGACTACCGATGGCAACAGTGAAGGCTTCACGGTCATCCCTGAAAGCCTCTTTCTTTGCCCTGAGTTGCAGCTTCGGCAGCCAGCATTTCCTTCTTTTCTCGTTTTTTCGCGTCCAATGAGGAAGATTCAAGGGGCTTTATATCCGTATGGTGATTAGATTTCCCAGGAATATTACCACTAGGCTCATTTTGTTGTTCTTCTTCGGATAACTCATCATCATCTTCATTGGATTGTGGAAGATCAATGTCATCAGTATAAGATGTGTGTTTCGGGGATGTTTTTGCTTTAGGCTTGCGAGTAGCAGTAGAGGAGGAACCCTTAGGCTTATCAGCTTATGTGTCCATACTGGAAAACATAGCCGAAAATGATAACTTCTCTTTCTTACCATATTTTGCAGAAGTTTTACCTGTTTTAGATGTACCAGCCTCCTCAACTTTTTTTCTCCCCATTGGAAACCTGAACATAAGAAGAAAAAAGACCGCAAACATATAAGTAAAGAAATATTTTTAGTAGGAAATACCAATAGGTCCTAGAAATAATATATTAGAGAGTCTAGTCCAGTTGACTCAGTTATGTGTCTGTTTGGTCCTATTTGGGAAAATATATTATAGTTTGGTCCTAGAAATTATGGTTTGGTCCTGAGATGACGTCGTAGATGATGTAAATGTCATCTTGTAGTGGCAGAAATACCCTTTTGGGACCATTACATCATCCATGTCACCCTAGGCATATATACTCAATTATCAAGAGAGTAGAAATCATTTTCAGATTTACATTCTCTCTCCTCCCGGTTCTCCCTTTTCTTCTCCGCCGCTACAATTTTTCTAGGGTTTTTAATTTTTTTCTGCTGCTGCAATTGTTTACGAAGATGAACTTGTAGAGATTGATTGCAGAGATTGATTTACAATGATGTTGAAGATTAATTTACAGAGATTATGAAGATAAATTCGAAGATTTACAAAGAGATTATGACGAAATCTTCGAATGATGTTGAAGAGATTTATGACGAATCTGTTGTTGTTGTTGAAGATTCATTTGCTCCCGTGGAAGATTTAATTAGGTTTTATTCTTTTTCTGCTGTTGAAGTTCATCATGCTGCTGCTGCTTGATTATAGATCTGAAAACGACGAAGAAGAAATCACCTTGATTACATGAACCGCTGTGATGAACTGCTGCTGCTTAATGAACTGTTGTTGTTGTTGATGACAGAGTTCATCTTGTTGCTGAATGATGAATTGATATTGATGTTGCTGCTCGTGTTGAGATGAAGATGAAGATGAAGATCTTGATTCTTGATGTATAAGATCTTGATTTTGTTGAAGATCTTGAATCGTTTTCTGCTGCTGTTGTTGTTGAAGTCGATGAAGACGATGGAATTTTTGATAAAGTTCATTGATAAAATGAAATTTGTTTGAAGAATGATGAAGACGGTTGTTGTTAATGATGAAGATTTTATTTCTGCTGCTGTTTTGAAGATGGTGAAGACGATGAAGTTCACCGAACATAATGAACTCCAATCTGCTGCTGTTGAAGATGATGATGTTGTTGCAGTTCATTTTGACGAATGAACTCGGTTTTCTTATAGGTTATACTAGGAGTTCATTTGAAAGAATGAACTCCGTTTTCTTATAAGTTTTATTAGGAGTTCATTTGAAAGAATGGACTCTGGTTTCATATTAGGAGTTCATTTGAAAGAATGAACTCCGTTCTTATAGGTTTTATTAGGAGTTCATTTGGAAGAATGAACTCCGTTTTCTTATAAGTTTTATTAGGAGTTCATTTGAAAGAATGAACTCTGGTTTCATATTAGGAATTCATTTGAAAGAATGAACTCGGTTTCATATAGGTTTTATTAGGCGTTCATTTGAAAGAATGAACTCCGTTTTCTTATAGGTTTTATTAGGAGTTCATTTGAAAGAATGAACTCGGTTTTCTAGTTTGAATTTTGGTTTGTTCTTGTTATGTGTTATATATATTTTTGTAATAATAATGAAGTTTTGTGTTGTGTTCATTTTACAGAATGAACTCTTTTTTCATATGTGATTTAGTCTGGTTTTATTAGGTGTTCATTTGAAGGAATGAACTCCGGAGTTCATCGCCCAGAATAAACTGATACAAAAAATAAGTTAAAATTAACACAGAAGGGTACTTTGGTCCATTTAATATTTTTAAATAATTATGGACCAAACAGTAAAGGCGTTTTCCCAAAGGACCAAACTGACATGAGACCATCTAAAAAAGGACCAAACGATATTTTTCCCATATTTTTATACAAGGTAGAGGCTCAGTTTTTTGCGGTTAATAAGCAGTCCAAAATTGATGTAAAAAAGATCAAGCACGAACCAAGATCTCTAAAACATGTAGAAGATGGCAGCAATCAGATATGTTCTTCTCAAAATCCAGAATCATCTTGACTAAAATTTGATGGCATAAAAAACTAAATTCAGTTGTCGCCTCTTAATGTTAAAATCAAAATAGATTCACATAAAGCACGACAATTACAAGATTAGTATTGGCTAAATTTTCAAATATATACAATTACCTATGTAACCTATTCTTCTCTCCATGTGCTTCAAATTAGGATTTTTAAAATGGAGCCCTAATCCTAGTTAGCAGGTTGGAATTCTAATCAATCTTTACATAATTAATATGAAGGGAAAGATTACTTTCAAACACTTGTCGATAACCTTGATGCAGTTGAAAATTTCACGGCTTAAGCAGTTCAGCTACCGAAGAAGAAGGTTCACAGGACGCAGATAGAGGGGAAGAAGAAAAGTAGGCCGGGAGTGAATCTCTCGGAGACGTCCGGAATCCGCCACCAATAAAGTGGCCCCCTGATTATCTCCTGGAGGTGCAGGGTCCACAAATTTGGGAGAGCTCCCGGTAAAATGTAGTCAATTTCCTTTTCGAATGGGATTGAGACACTGGGACAACTTGGTTTTTGTTAAAAACTCTCGCCTTCAAATTTTATACCTATAATTTGTATTCACACATGCACATGTTAAGGCCTCTTCCTATGGGTATGGCAAAAAAATGTTGTTTGGCATGCCATGTGGCATGGCAAATGAGTTTCCCCACTACGGTAGATATGCCAAACTTGATTAAAAACATATATTTAACTGTGTTGGGTGGGACCCTAATGAATAAAAAATATATTTGTGTTTGTATGGTGGGGTATTTATAAAAGTTTTAGTGTTATAATATATTTAGTGGGACCCTTTAAATATAAAAATATATTAGAATAATGAAAAAGTATGAGAGAAGGAGAATTTATATATATATATATATATATAAAATTACTCGGAGATAAAGTGAATATCGCTGGAGATAAAGAGAATATCGCTCAGCGAAGCGATAGAATCTCTATCGCTCGATGAAAACTCTGTCTCCTATGCCTATATGTCAGGATTAACATATTGGCATATGAGTTTGGCAGTTTGGCATACCCATAGTGGGTGCATATATGCCAAATATCAGTGTTTGGCATACCCATAGGAAGAGGCCTAAGAGTAAGATACTAGAACACAGCTACCACGGAGGGGAGGGTGACCGAAGAAAAAGGAAACATCGCTGATTGCATAACGCGTTATACATTCTTTTTTTGTCGGAATGTTATTTTTGAGGCATACACATTGTTTTAGTGGTTGCATAACCAAATTAGTGGATGCATGGACCAAAATACAACTATAGAATTGTTATGCATTCTTTGTGGTGGCTCCATAATTCGTTGTGCATCTTAAACTTTTTTTTGGAATGGTATTTTTAAGCATACAATACCTCTGTTTCAGAAAACTTGATACTTTCACAGTTTATTTTTTGCCTAAAAATAGGCCAAATTGAAAAAGTGGAAGTATCACTTTTCTTGAAACGGAAAATTAGTCAATGCATAAACCAAAATATGGCCGCATAATGTGTTATGCATCCTTTGTGGTGGTTTGCATAATGGTTATGCATTCAATTTTCGAGTATTGTATCTAAAGTGAAAGTATCACTTTTCTTGAAACGGAGGGAGTACATCGTTTTATTAGTTGCAAAGGAAAATAGTTGATACATAAACCAACATATAGCTACATAAAGTAGTACTCCCTCCGTCCCTATTATATAGGCGGAATATTTGATTCTTTTAGTCCCGCTAAATATGCGGAATTCCAATTCCAAAAAAACTTTTGACATAGATGCCCTTATTTATGTTGTAAAGGAAATTCAAGTGAGGATAAGTGAAAGGGTAAAAACAGGAAAAAAACCAAAAAATTTATGAAAACCAAAAAATTTCTTAATTGAAGAGATTTCACCTTCTACGCCTATATATTAGGGACGGAGGGAGTATGTATCATTTGTGGTGGTTTGCATAATGGATATGCATTTAATTTTCGAAAATTGTGCCTAAAATGACAAACACCTCGGATTTTTTCGTAAAAACTCTAAATTTGATATTGTTGTACTCATTGTGTAGATTTGTAAAACTCGAAGACACTGATTTTTAGATATGCTATGTTAAAAGTTGATTGCCAATTGTACCCCTAAAAAATACTATGTAGGATGCATAGGAAGTTATAGTAATTGGACTAAAAGGAAGGGGTATTTTGATATTATCAAGTGCAAACTACCAAACCTTTTCTAATTTTTTTATCAAATTAAACATTTGTGTTAGGTTCTATTTTACAAAAAAAGTGGTCATAAAAGGGACTCCCTCCCTTCGGGCCATCCGGTCAATCGGCCCAATAAAGAAACAATCACCGGGGCAAGTATGATGATTCAAGTTCTTCAAAAGAAATTAATGTGGGAAAAATGATGAACCATATGAACCACACTCAACTACATCCCAACATTCTTGATAAAGATCACCTGGAAATCCATCCAGTTGTGGCTCATGGATTAATCATAAAAGACACTTCTTTAGTCTCCTGTGCCTCTGGAATTTGAAGATGGCCCTGATTGCCTTCAAGGGTGACACAAGAACTCGAACTATTCGGAAGAAATGTAAGGATGAGACTGAAATTGATAAATAAGAGTTTGCTCGATAGCTGGTCTCTGGTAATGCCAAATACCCAACTCATCCCGTATAGTTCTTTCTCTTAAATATACTTGCTCATCATCTCTTAGTACAATAGGGTTCCTTCTTTTACTATACTAATTAATTTGCAATAGAGATTTGGGAAATTTGGGGATATGCCCCAAAATCCTTTGTCATCTTGGAAATATACCCCAAAATTCCAGTTTTAGGTAATATGCCCCATCGTCCAACTTTTCCATACATGAGACAAGTTATCAAGCGTGTGGGATCATACATGTGAAGAGAAAGACAAACATGCCCTTCCACCACTGCTGTATCATTTAACCACACAACCACTAGACTCGTCTTGAACTTCAAGATCAACATTTAGATCCACGCCAATATTACCAAGTTTTGTTGCCTGAAAGTGAAAACCATTTTCCTGTTAGCTATTTTCGCGTGGTTAGGAGAGATTTTCTAAGAGAAAAAGGAAAAGGAAACAGAATCAGTTGTACGGGTTGTGATGCCTTTGGGTATGGTTTGATTGCAAAATAATGGGGAAGAAAATTGGTTGTTACGACTGATCCATAAGCAATCAGAATTGAAGAGTAAGAGATGATTTAGAGTTTGAGATGGTTTAGAAAAGTTGGGTTGTTGCCTAATTCGATTTTATAGGAACTCTAATGCTACGAATCTAGAGATTTTGAAATCAAATCAGCCAAGATGTGAATATGTTGCCATTGATTTTAAGTGATCGATAGAGGAAATGGAAAGTGTTTAAGGATCTGATAATGACCAGAAATCAAAGTTAATAAGGTATGGGAAAATGGGTGCACATATGTTAAGATTTTGGGTGAGATTTGGTCAAGTAAA
This sequence comes from Papaver armeniacum, assembly GCA_023531295.1. Taxonomy (NCBI): domain Eukaryota; kingdom Viridiplantae; phylum Streptophyta; class Magnoliopsida; order Ranunculales; family Papaveraceae; genus Papaver; species Papaver armeniacum. Next base: position 70,631 of record JAJJWW010011272.1, on the reverse strand, counting down.
ATCAGTGAAGAAATTAGATTGTTGATTAGCCATGATGGCTGTAGAAGAAGAGGGCAAAACTGTCATTTTGCGGATTTTCCATAACACACGTCATATGCTAAAATCATTATGACTGGTCAATTGTGGTAGTTTGACTTTTTAACTCTGATGAATGGAAATGTTGGACGGTGGGGCATATTACCAAAAATTGGAATCTTAGGACATATTCCCAAGATGACAATGGTTTTGGGGGCATATTCCCAATTTTCCCGAGAGATTTACAACACTATAGTAATTAATTTGCATAGAGTGAACCTATATCGAGTTTTAAAGACATTGGGTAAGCTTGGGTTAAGCGTAACATAGTCCGACTCCCTCGGCGTAACATGTCGAGAAAGTGTCAAGAAAGACTCTTTCGAGAAAGACTGTTTTCTTGTGACGGGCACAATTTTATGACCAAACTGTTTTCTTGTGACGGGCACAATTTTATAACCAAAGGAATTTCCAACTTTTACCTCTAAATACCTTCTTTCTTTTTTCAGCTCTAAAACCTTCTTTCTTTTTTTCAGCTCTAAAAACTAGTATACACTATGCTCTAAAAAGCAAGGATAGACGTGCATAATATTAGTAAGAGGGTGCTCTGCGAATCGGGGGCGAAAACTGAGTTAACTCAGAGAAGTTTTTCTTTGATTTTCACCATTTTCTTTTAGTTTTTGATGATTAAATCAACTAGATTATGATTCTATAAATCATTTCTCTCTTTTTTTTCTTATCTAATCTTACTGTTGATCTTTTTCTACGTTCTCTAGCTAACAGATCTCTTTTGTTATTTTTCTCGAATCGTTTTTTAGTTCTAAGTTCTTTATTTTCTTTTCTTTCTTCTTTCATGCATTTTGTTAAGATTTTCATGGATTTCTAATCTTTGTAGGGCCTCGTGAGTTCATCAAATCATAGGGGGCATCCATTTTTGGACTCTAGTCTCATTATTTCTCCTTCTCCATGGAAATGAGATCTCGGAAAGTCAAGTATTATCAAATAAGTCTGAAGCAGTTTTGCAAGCCAACCTATCAAGGATGGATTACTACAGTATGTACCAGTATTTATTTCTTTATCATGTGTATGATTTGAACGATATCATCAAGGATCTTCTGCACCATGAAACGATCCATCGACAGTTTCTTGATCCAAATTTTCAAATTTCAAATCTTCAAACTTTCCCCCTATGCAAACCCGTAACTGTAGGCTACCTAGTCTCAAGCCGGTTTTTTCTTGATATAGCACAACGGAAACGATTTGAAATAAACCGACACGCGGAGAATCCACTCCGGTAAACAGGACCCAATAAAAATAATCAACTCCAATCCAGGAGCAAAGCGACGATAAACGATCAAGACGATGATCAATCTCTCAAAGAGAATAAATTGGTTTTAACCCAGATGGTATTTTCATTAAACGAGCTAATCCAAGCTAATTACAATGATAAAGGAAATGGTTATTTATAGCCTCCAAACATAAAACCTAGAAATCTAGAATGTTCCTAAACTAGCCTAGAGAATATATTATTCTCATAAAACAGGATAAATCTAATAAAGAAACTAATTATCCTAATAATCAAAATAACAAAACTAACAAATATCCTAATCAATATCCAAGATATTAGCTAGATCCTGGAATATACGTGACTTGCCAAATACGTCCCGTATCAAGCTCCCCTACTGCGAACGAAACTCGTCTCGAGTTTATACTGAAAATGGCAAGTCGATGAAAGAACCTTGGCACTCCCACTGGTGGCACACGTCGATCTTGAATCATGCATCGGAATCACTAACCCTTCAGAAAATAATTTCGACATTATATTCTTCATTTTATGCATGTAAAAGCTCGTCTGGAAATATTGTTTTCTCCCTCCGTTGCAATGTAAAATCTCCCATGACATCTTCCAAGCACTGTCACATCTGTATCCATAAGATATAAATTGCACTTCACAGTATTTGGCAAACGGGTCTTCATGTTGATATGAAACAGATATAGCAGTGTCTGTTTCCCATGGCTTCTCAGATAAAACTAACATGCCACTATGTTGAGAAACACTCAACTCGACTGATTTTGGAACCAACATACAGTCTCCACAAGTATCCTCCCTTGCTGACCGATGGATCACCTTCTTTCTTTGTCTGCTCTTGCAATCCCTTTTTGTTAGCTGCTGGGTACATGGTCTTGTGCTCCACATCTTCCTTTTCTCTCGATGGTCTAAGTTGTGGTATAAGAATTACCCTTTTCTTCCCCCACATAAACTCATAAGCATCGTTGTCTCGGCTGCTAGGAGAGGCATGCACATCAAACAACCAAGGCCTACCCAATACGATATCACAAACGTCCATGTCAACGACTTCACAAATAATTGAATCAGAATATACATTACCACAAGATAATGGAAATCTGCAAACACCGAGACAAGTAATTGCTCCCCTGTTGATACATTCAATTTGATCCGGATGCGGATACCAATCCATCTCCAAATCCATGGTCTCCACCATTTTTATTGACACCAAATTATCAATACAGTCACCATCGATCATAAAACGACATACGCTTCCATCAACAATTCCATGGAACAAATGAATCCTCTCGTTCTTAGTATCGAAACTCATCCATTAAGTATATACTGAGTAGTTCAGAAAGAGATATATTACGTACGGCTCCCAAAAGTGTAAGGTGAGTTGGTAGGCTTGGATGGGCTTAGCGGAGTAAGTAGTTAATCGGTTGGTTTATGAATGAGTCACACGAGAAGAAACCCTGGAAGATATATATTCTTCCGATTTTATATCTTGCCTTAACCAAATATGACCTTGTCAATACGCAATAAAAACCTTGATTTTCAAAACCCGTATCAATAATCAAATCAAAAGAAGAGTTAGAAATCTTACCAATCAGTGATAAACTATTAACACGAGATTAAAAGAACTGCTCATGTTTTCACCATTTTTTTTTTTTTGATTTTTTTGATTTTTATAAAACACCTAGATTGCACATGACTCCTCAATTGATTCTTCTAGGTAAGACCTACAGATGAACTTCACAGGAAAAACCTACTTTGGTTACCACCTGATATAGCACAGCGGAAACGATTTGAAATAAACCGACACGCGGAGAATCCACTCCGGTAAACATGACCCAAATATGATAAATATCTCCAATCCAGGAGCAAGGAGACGATAAACGATCAAGATGATGATCAATCTCTCAAAGAGAATAAACAGATTTTAACCCAAATGGTATTTTAATTTAACGAGCTAATCCAAGCTAATTACAATGATAAAGGAAATGGCTATTTATAGCCTCCAAACATAAAACCTAGAAATCTAGAATGTTCCTAAAGTAGCCTAAAGAATATATTATTCTCATAAAACAGGATAAATCTAATAAAGAAACTAATTATCCTAATAATCAAAATAACAAAACTAACAAATATCCAAGATATTAGCTAGATCCTGGAATATACGTGACTTGCTAAATACATCCCGTATCATTTCTCCATTAAGATATTACTCTCAGTTATCCCTAAAATATTCTACTCAAATAAATATATTCTTCATGGGTTATCTAAGGAAACAATATTATCCGAATATAACTAATATTAGTTATTCAAGTTGTATATATTCTGGAGAAATTCTGCATTATATATCATTCACATATCTTGCTTCAACAACATCAAAGAATATGGCTTCTTCTTCTTTAAACTCTCAAATCTCTGCAATAACTGGATAAATGCAAAGCACACGGATCCGCGATTTTGGGAACAGAAACTTGAGAAGAGTTGTTGGTTCAAAGTCTGCTATCACTAAAGGTACAGATGAATGGAAAACAACTTTGATTGGAAAACTTTTCTCGAAAGATCCAGTTGAAACGGATACAGTTAGGAAAGGGGTTATCATCTTATGGAATCGTTTCAGAGTTAAGGATGTACGTGCTTTAGACTGAAACTTATTCTTGTTCAAGTTTTTCTCAGTTGAGATAATGAATGATATTCTCAAGAAAGGTCCTTGGAACGTCAACAAGTGTCATCTTAACTTACAAAAATATGATGTTGATATACCTGCTAAAGATTGGGTTTTTAAGTATCAAGAATGGGATTTGCAATTTAAAAATCTTCTACCAGAGCATCATTCTGTTGAAGTTGTTAATGAAGCCATTGAAGAGTTAGGTGAGAAAATCTCTACAAATCCGCCAGACTGTAGACCTTCTTATGGTACTACCATCTATGCTAGAGTCAAAGTCGACATCACCAAACCACTTCATAGGGGTGGTTGGTGGAATACTGCTGCCGGACGAGTAACATGGATTAGATTCCACTGGGAAAGACAACCCCATAGTCTTTGTCCCAACTGTTTTGTAGTCAACCACAATGAAGATGAATGCTCTAATGTGGTTCATGATCTAATGATTAGAAGGTTTACACATGATCAATATATAAGCTATCTGCACGAACTAGCTGCAGATTATGGTGTTGAAATTTGTGAAGATATAGACCTATTGCTAGAAAGAATCTATGAAGCTAGTCGCAAGAAAATGGAAGATGAAGCGCTACAAGAGATCCATATCGAAGAGGGTGAAACAAGAAATAATAAGAGATCAAGAACAAAAGACTCTTCTGATATTGTGGAAAGTAATACTGGGACTGCACCATCCTCCAATGTTAATGATGATATGGAGCATGATCTAATTGAAGAAGGAGAAAAAAGAGCAGGAGAGAATTCCCATGAGATGAATGAGGCCTCAAATCCCCTGGTAATTACTTCTACACTCAAAAATCTCTCTTTTTTCGGTTCATTAAAGTCTTACTTCCTCATTTATTGCAATCGTAGTAACTTTCACTTGAAAACTTTAAAGACTGCATTATTTGTTTCCGTACAAAAAACTTTACATAACTTGAGTATCAAGTTTTCTCATCCTCAGTTTTACTTAAGAATGAAAATATTAAGCTGGAATTGTCAAGGTTTTTTAGGGAAGGACACCAGAGATCATCTTATGCATTTATACAATATTCACTCTCCTGACATCATCTTTTTGTCTGAAACCAAGATAAATGACAATAGAATTATAAATCTTACTAATGGCTTAAGATTACCCAATAAATCTTATGTTCCTTCTGTGGGTCAGGCAGGTGGTATCATCCTTCTTTGGAAAGATGGTTTCACTCTAGATATCCTAAATTCTTCTAGCAATATGTTTCATGCACTTGTTAAGAATGATCCTAGTAAAGGAGAATGGTTTCTCTCTTGTGTTTATGGCACTTCTTATAGACATGAACAGCCAGCTCAGTGGGACTACATTAAAAGACTGAGTACATCAGTTAATATTCCTTGGGTTCTTTTAGGAGACCTAAATATCACCATGAATGAATCTGAAAGAAACACTAACTCTGAACCAACTTCTCCTGAAGTCTTAGAAAGTATTAGAGAATCTGATCTTAATGACTTAGGTTTTAGTGGAAATCCTTTCACTTGGACTAGCAATAGTCATGGTACTGGTAAAATAAAATCTAGAATAGATAGGGCACTAGTTCATAGTGAATGGAACCTTAGTTACCCAGATGCTAGATTATTGCATTTAACTCAAAAAGGTTCTGAACATCTGCCTATTGTGTTAACCATGTACAGTAAATCAAGTCAAACAGGTAAGAATTGGAAATTCTTTGAACATTGGTTGCAAAATAATTCTTGTAGAGACATTATTATGAATGCTTGGAATTCTAACAAAACAGGTTCTGCAGCTTTCATCCTATCTGATAAACTCTCTAATACCAGACATATCTTATCTCAGTGGAGTAAAAATATCTTTGGAGAAATTAACTCAAAAGTTTCTACTCTTCAACAAGAATTGTCTCATCTTCAAGCAACTGATATTCAAGGCTATAATACTGCTAAAGTTTTAAGGTTGGAAAAAGAGATTGATGCTCTCAATGATATTCAAGCTAAGTCTAATAGGCAGAAATCTAGGGATCATTTCTACATTGACATGGATAAAATTCAAAGTATTTTCATATTAGAGCAAACCAAAGAAGAATAAGAAATAGAATTGACTCCTTGCAATCTCCAGATGGATCATGGTGTCAAGATAGAAGATCAATTGAAAATCTTCTGGTAACTCATTTCAAGAACATCATCTCTACTTCAAATCCTTCAGACAACTCAAATTTTCTTCAGTATATTCCACCATCCATAATTGAACAAGATAATGTTGAATTAGTAGCCATTCCTTCTGAGCAAGACATATATCAAGCTTTGATGCATATGGAACCTTGGACTTCTCCTGGTCTTGATGGTTTTCCACCAGGCTTTTATCAATCTAAATGGCAGTTACTTAAAGAAGATGTTTGCAACACTGTGAAATCCTTTTTTACTTCTGGATTTCTTCTAAAGAAGCTCAACTATACTAGAATTTGTTTAATTCCTAAGACTTCTTCAGCTCACAAACCAAAGGATTTCAGGCCCATAGTCTTGTGCAATAAAATTTACAAATTGATTTCAAAGATTATTGCTTTAAGACTCAAAAAACATATGACTAACATTATTTCTCCAATGCAGTCTGCTTATGTGCCAGGCAGGTTAATATCTGAGAACATATGTTTAGTTCAAGAGTTAGTTAAAGCTATGAAAAGGAAAAAGGGAAACACTTGACACCTAGCTTTAAAGATGGACATGTCAAAAGCATTTGACAGATTGGAATGGAGTTTTCTCATAGAGGTTCTGAATAAGTTTGGTTTCTGTGAAAAGTTTTGTCAACCTATCATGCAATGCATAAGTACAACTCAAATTGAAGTTATGATTAATCGTTCACCTTCACAAGCTTTTAAACCATCAAGAGGTATTATACAAGGGGATCCTCTCTCCCCCTATCTTTTTATTCTTGCCATGGAAGCTTTCTCAAGACAATTGAACCAGTTAGAAAAAGAAATCACATAACGGGCATGAAAATATCAAGATCTGCTCCAAAAGTTAACCACCTCTTGTTTGCAGATGATTTCCTTTTATTCTGCAAAGCAAATCAAGTTCAAACAAACAATTTACTTCATGTCATAGAAGCATTCAGTTCTTGCTCAGGTCAACTTATTAACTTTCACACAGTCAGCTGTGTACTTCAGTAACAATACTTCTCCAAAGAACTCCGTCACCTTATAAGTGGTCTTCTTCAAGTCGGGGAACTAAATATCTTTGAAGAGAAATATCTAGGTTTACCATTCTTTGTGGGAAGAAACAAAACAATTCCTTTTTCAACTCTCATTCAAAAAATGGATACAAGGTTTTCAAGATGGGCTGGTATCAATTTATCTGAGGCTGGCAGATCTGTCATGATTAAAAATGTCTCTAATGCCATTCATGTGCATCATATGACAACTTTTAAACTGCCTGGCAGTACCATTTCTGCAATGAATTCAAGACAGAAAATGTTCTGGAGGAATAGAAAGAATAATAAAGGCAAGCACTCTATTGCTTTTAGACATGTTAACAAACCAAAAGATGAAGGTGGCCTGGGCTTTAGGGATCTTGAGGTTTTCAATCGTGCTTTACTGGCAAAATCTGCTTGGAGGTTATGTGAAGATGATACTTCAATATGTGCTCAATCACCGAAGGCAAAATACTTCCCAGATGGAGAAATATTTAACACCCAGAATTACTCTAACTCCACATGGTCCTGGAGAAGTATTAGTTCAGAGCTCCCTTTCATAAAGAAGTTTAGCTGCTGGTCTGTTGGAAATGGTCAACAAATAAGAATTTGGAAAGACGGATGGATAGAAGATTTAGATACTCCCCCAAGTCCAAAAAGTGGAGCAACAAATTTTCAAGAGTATGTTTTTGTCAGTCAGCTTATTGATACTGTTACAGGGGGCTGGAATGTGAGTCTTATTTATAGTCTTTTTGAAGATTCTGCTGCCAGATTCATTCAGAAAATTTCTATTCATTGTAATGTCAAAGACAGGTTGATTTGGTTGCTTGAAAAAGAATGGAAACTTTACAGTTAAATCAACCTACATGAAAATGATGGAGGAAAATATCTCTAATGAGACCGTAGGTCTCAGAATGCAGGGTATATACAAGAAGCTCTGGAAACTAAGTATTCTACCAAGAATTAAACAGTTCACTTGGAAATGTCTTCAAGATATACTTCCCACAAGAGATAAGCTTCAAAAGATCATATAAGATGGAGATTTCTCATGTCCTTTTTGTGCACATGATCGGGAAACACCTGCTCATAGTATTCTAAGTTGTCTTTCTCTAAATTAATATGGTTTGCAGTTTTGGGCATTCATACTCCTAATGATGTCTCCTTGAAGGTTTGGATATGTGACTGGTTTGATAAACTTCTCATTCATCAGCTTGATGAGACACTAATTTGTAGAATCAATATTACTGCATGGTGTATATGGTATGCCAGATGTGAGAAGGCTTTCAATAATTCTCAAGTTACTCCAGAATCTGTGATTTATAGATGCAAGAAAGAGATTGCAGAATATGATACCTCGGCATCAGTTCCTTTATACGCTCCAACTGTAAAGCCAAGAAGAAATCTGCATTGGTCTCCCGGTGGAATTGGACTAATAGTTCGCGATTTTACAGGTACACCCAAGGGCTCAAAATGTATCTACCTAAGGAGTCTATCTAGTGCGGAACACGCAAGCATAGCGCTATGGGAAGCAACAAAGTTTAAAGTTTACAAAGGAAAGGAATATGCAGCAAGTAGTGTTCGAGATGGATTCTAAGATTGTTGTGGACGCAGTTAACAATAAAAGCTTCAGACTTCGAAATTTAATTCTTGATATTAAAGTCTTTTTGTGTAGGTTTAATTCTTGGCACCGTGTTCATGTGCACAAAGAATGTAATAAGGTACCGGATTATTTATCCAAACTTGCTAGAATAGAATGTTTGAGTGGTGTATGGTTGCTAAAACCACCGCAAGAGATCTCTGCCAAAGTGCAGGAAGAAGCAAACATTGTAACATCTCACTCTTAATCAATTTCATATCTTCAGTTTCAAAAAAAAAAAAAAGCAAGGATATGGAGGGTCTTAAATGTCAAAATCACTTCATGCATTCGTCAAAAGCTAATGAAACTGAAAATTTATAAACAAAATGCATCATTTTCATGTTTAAACGTTTGCACCACCAACATAAGAAGTTCTACTCCCCATTCACCCCATTTACTGCTTCCTAATTAACCTGGGAGATCATTACAAAAACTTGCCGACACCGCCCGAATATTGAACACCAAAACACCAACCCACTTGACTACAGAGGAAACCTTAAACCTAAGGTCTAGTAAAACACGGCTACAAAATAGTCCGATACACCAAACATGTGACGAAACAACATTAATTACATGATGGAACTTAGTGAACTCTGTATCCATAATACCAAAGAGAGATCTTAACAAAAGAACATAGAACTGCGCACGTTCTCATGGAGTCTAGGTAGTTCAGGCACTGGTGCAGAGCCCACAGACGTCATCCCTCCATGGCTTGAGGAAGTTTCAGACATTTCATCGAACTTCGTAAATGTTGAGACTTGGGTCGCTGCAAGGTGGGCATATGCTACTGGAGCGACTGCAACAATCAACAAAATAAACCCAACAGTCAAGAATGAGAAAGTGTGTCGTCCTGTTACTGCATAGCAGTATCATACATGATCCTAAGATTATAAAATACATATAATGAAGCAGCATTAGTTACCTATGGAAATAGCAGTTGTGCTCCTCTGGTACCTGCAGAAATTGGATAGAATGAATAAACGTTAGCGTTAATGCTAAGCACCCCATATTCAACCAAAGTAAGCTTTATCTACTTACACATAGGATAAATTATGAACAAGTTCCTGCAACTCATCAGCTGAGAAGCCAATTTCATCCAACAACACATGGTAATGTGCTGGCCTAGTTGTTCCCTATCCAAAGAAAGTTGATTAAAATCAATAACATCACTATGCAAAAGAAGAACGAGATATGAATAGTTGGAGATTATCATAGTTCTGCGATTCCAAAAAGGAAAATGCTTGTAGAGGTAAAACTTACAATCATGCCCGCATGTGCACACATATAAAAATCATTGTTTCGCGGGTGACAGATTTTATTGTCAATAACTGTACCTGTTGAACAGAAAACAATTCAATGTTAACATGAAGGAACTTAAACAGTAATTTGTTGGGCAGTAAGTAAATCTTAGGAAGGCTAACCGGGTGGAACATTGTCAGGACTGTTTGGCTGAAAAAACTTGGAATGGTGGTTTTTCTGAGCAATAATTACTGTAAACTTAGGAGACCACTTCTCATCAAGGAATTTGCACGCCTGTAACAAAAATATATTACACAAGTTGGCAGTAGCAATCGAACGAATAATCATAATACTGTTAAAGGGGGATAGAATCAAATGCTAACCTCAATAATCTGATCCAATTCGATGTTCAAGACTTGATTGAACTGGGACTCACTCACACCATCCCTGCATCCACAACACCATCAGCCAAAATACACAAAAAAAAATGGTGAAGGGTCTTGCACATAACTCATAGCAGACAAAGCCATCAATGATTTCTGAGTGAACTTTTGGACAAGTTGGTCCATTTGGATTCAGAGAGAACGTAAATAAAATCACCAAAATACCTGAAAATAATAATCTGTTCAGGCTTTCTTTTTTTTGAGCTTGTATAGAAGTCCAGTAATAGCTCACTGAAAATGAAATATTGTGCCTCCTCATCAGTACAAGGATTCTAATTAAAAAATTACACTGATAGACAAGGTCATTAAAATAAACATAAGCCGAGCATCAGCTGTTCCAATTTGTCACAGTAGCATAAAGAGAACTGAAAGCTTGAAAACTGGACTCACCGAATTATGCCGTCATCCTCTGTGTCCGATATGGGCTTGAATAGATTATCAACCATCTCAACCTTTGGGGACTGTGTTCTCACAGATGCTCTATAACGTGAAATAGATGGCCAGTGCCTGGAGCTGACTACCTAAGTATTCAACAAATGAATTAACATCCTAAACTTAATAGGTTCCCCTGCAATCTAGCACAAATGTGCAACATAAAATAGCTGAAAAAAATAATAACAATAATAACTAGAAGCAAATTTTTAAAATTAAAAAAATAAAGGATTTTACCGCAGCTACAGATGGAATATCAGATTGTCCAGGAGAACCATGTGAAACGTCCATCCCAAGAATCATTGTGGGAACTTTAGAGACAAAAGGAATTGAACAAGAGTGCTCAATGGCCAACACCGAATTCAACCCACCAAGCTGCAACAGGTACGAACATAAACAAGCTCAAACACAGGCATTGAGGAACGGAAACAATGTGATTTAAGTATCTTTACATAGACCTACTTTGGCATTGATCTTAAGTAGAACATTTGTAAGGTAATTGTCATTGACTCTAGAAGGCGCCGCACATTGAGTAACAATTCCAAGGTCAGCAAGATTCTTCTTCTTCCATGGACCTTGCATTTTGATGTTCCACAGTTAGATATAAATACATAAACATAGGTAGCAGTATAAGTAAAATCTAAAGTGACAAGCCAAAACCTACCGTAGATGTTACAGTTTTTCCTCTCTGGAAGAAGACATAGAAGAAACTGGGGTGCTCCGGGAAGTTTTGCCCTAATCTGTTGAAACATTTGCTCCACCCGGGCAGGTGGAGGTGCCCGTCTAGACTGAGGGGACTCTTCGAATACATCAAATGGAGGCTCTATCATCTATCAAAATAACTTTAACATGAGATGCAAAAAAGTAACTTCTCAAGGGTAAATAACAATGCAATACTGCTGGAAAAAAAGAACTCACCATTCCTTTCTGTTCTCCCAGTCTGGTAAGATCTCGAACTAAACCACGTATGTCACAACGAGCCGAGAAGTTTACAATGGCCCAGCGTTCAACCTTAATTGGTTCTACAAACACTTTATTACTAATGTTCCATCTTCCATTCCGAGGAGTGAAGTCCTCTCCCTTGCCAAATTTCAACTGCCAGAAAAATTTATTTGTAAGCAAACCCAGCTTGAACAGCCTTAAAACAGCGGGGAATACCAACAGCATAAAAATCACAATAACAGGCTAAGAAAATCAGCAATACAGTTATTAAGAAGACAAAATACCCTTGGAGGTTGTAATACACGGCCTTCAACTTGCGTAAACTGAGAACTAATTGTAACACCAGAGGCACGTAATGCTGGTTCAGCATCGTAGTTGTTGGTTTTCATTGCCTGCCCAAACAGAAAAGCTTGTTATCCATCACGATAATCAACAGTGCCTAAGATCATAAAAACATCTTCGGTAAGGGTAGACCTACCTCAGTCAAAGCTGCCATCCTTTCTTGAGGCTTCTGTCTTGATTTCTCTACGAGTGAAGATCTCTGTTGAACGGACAATGCCTTTGTATAGCGTTGCAAGGAAACCAGAGTACAAAGCTACACAAACTCAAATAAACTTCATCATTATCGTACTAAAAGAAATCGGCAACATAACATCGGGATGAAAGTGAATTCTCACCTCAATTGGAATGTAAGTCGGTCGCTTAGGTTTACCAACATTAATGCATGGAAGAGGCCCTGAATAAACTAATTCCATACGGCGAATATTGACAAAATAATCAGTGATTGTCATTTCAATCATTTCAGGCTCGCCATCTCCATTTGCATCCCTTCCATTCCTTTGCTTCATAGAGAATCTACAAGATGAAGCAGGTCTAAGTAATACACAATTCGAGATCGAGAACACTATCCGTTATAACCATACCTTTGCGAGTTACTAGACATACTCTCTGTCGACAGAGAACAGATACATGCGAAATTAATCATCAGCTGACCTTAAATCACATTTCAATCATAGGAAGAGCACGCATACATAAAAAAGAAAAAAGAAAAAAAAGAGGCAAAGCTTACGTTTGTCTATCGCAGGGGAGTTCACTTAACCCAGTTATCTTATACTCCATATTAGATGGGCTGGCTTTTATCCTCAGATTTTTGAGAGTTCGCTTAGCCTATAAGATCGAAGTACCGAAATTGTTATTTTGATAGGAACAATTACATTAAATCAAGAACACAGTTTGGGTTTAAAATGCTTACCTTTGCCCAATCAATGCCACCTGGATCCCTCACACCTTGGTTATTAATTAAAAAATCTACAACTGGTCCTGGTTGTATTATCATTGAAGTAGATACATCTGCAATTGAGATAATAACAAGAACACGATAGTCAAAGAGTCTTTTGAAAGCACTTTTACTTGTTACAGAAACTTACTCATGAATAATCAGTGAAAGAACTTACCAATGTTCAGTGATAAACCACCTTGTGTAGCTCTGAAACTGGAATGGAATCCTCTGCATCCAAGGACACCTCCTCCCAAGTCTGCAAAATTCTTAGGATTGTTGTGGAAAAAGGATTGACGAACAAGAAGGCACCCTCTGAGCAAAATGTAAAGAAACAAGATGAGCAACACAACAGCAAAGAAACCAAGCACAAGAACTTCAACAGAAGTTATCTTACTGTTTTGCAGCATGTTGCCTTAAAATGATATCCAAAACTCTAAGAGCTTCTTGAGAGTTCTCTGATTCCTGACCACGGAGCGCATTTCCAATGGCCTGCATTGGGATTTTGGCTGCAAAACTAAGCTCCACCTTGAAGGTCTTGGAATGGTATGGTCGTCTCATCCGCTTACGATCAGCATCATTAGGGCTTCCATTACCAGCAGGGCTGCCGTTCCCGGTATTCCTGAACACATTTCATTAACAAGATTAATTGGCATATAAAAACAAATGGCCGGTAAGTGCTAACCAAATGAGTTCCCACGCATAACAACCCATCCATAGGTATGTTTGTGTGTGCGTGTTTACCTATTCGATGACATCTCATCAAGCACAACAGTGAACTCTAGTTTAGTTTGTGGGAGAGGACCAACAGTAAACAAACTTTTCTCTCCATCATAAGCGAAGTCTTTTCCAGCTAACTCAGAGGCATAAGTCTCTTGAACTCTGTCAAGAACTTTCCTACCTACACCCTTGCTTTCCACAGGGCGATCATCTTCATAGAAAAGGGACACCTAATGACAGAAAAAGTAGAAACACAATTAACATAATTAGGCTTATATTGAACTAACTTCCTAGCTCTAGAAGGACACCGTCCAAGTAAAAGGGCAAAGAAATACATACACAGTAGTGAAAGAAGTAACCGTCAGTATTACTAACAGCGACTTTAAAATGGTTAGTCAACAACTGTATTTTGTTCCCCTTATTTCCAAGACCAGTTCTTGCCATTGGGACACGCTTAGGTTTTGAAACTTTCTTAACTGGCTCTACTTTAATTGGAACTACATTAGGTGGAACAGGTGGTGGAGGAGGCAATCCGTCAGGTCCATCAAGCTCAGAGTCACCCATGTTTCAGACCTTTAGCATTGAAACAAAGTAAAAAAAAATGTCCATCAGTATGACAAATGACTTAACAAAATTTGCAGTGTAAAAGTTGAAAGCATCGTGATCCTAAGAAATTTTAGAACAAAAAGGAATGCTGGAATTTTTTAAATGCAGAACAGTTTCACATGGCAAAAATGGTGATCAATGTGAGCAATGAAGTTCAAAAATCTGTGAGACAAAAGAAGATAAACAACCCAAACCAAACCAAAGCTGCTAAAACTTTTTCTTAAATCATACTGCATGATAAAGTGTTCCGTGTGGAGATAACTATATTACTGCTAGAGAAGCAAAAGCTAGTGAGATGGTAGGAAGAAAAGCTGCTCAAATACAAACTTAGTACATGAACATGCCTAACAAAAGTTTAACAACCAACACTAGAAGTGATTCCGAGAACAAGTAAAACCCATTGACTGTTTTAAGTAAAGGGTAAGTCTCCTTAAAAGCAGCTTCAAAACTAAGAGAAGACCAAAAGAAAAGTTGGAAAAGGAGGAAGCTTCAGCTAAGTACAAACTCCAAAATAAAGACTTAACATAGACTTAAATAACAGATCACTTGAAGAAAGAACAGGAAAAGCAGCTTCAAACTAACTTACACAAGTCTAACCAGCACAAAAACCTTTCAAATACTAAAAATAGCAAGGAAGAAATTCAAAAACCTAAGAACACAAATGATCAGTAAATGAAGTAAAAATGAGATCTTTGAAAGAAAGTAAAATTACAGAATATATATAACTCGGAAAGAAGCTTCCAACTAAGTAAAAAACAAAAATATATAAACAATCTATACCCAAAGAAAACCCTTGAAACCCCAGACATCAAAAGAAATTCTTCCTAAACATAAACCCTTAAAAAACAATCACAATAAGTTGCATGCAAACACATCTACATGATTTCAGAAAACCCCATTTTCTGAAATCCGGTGAAAAAACAAAAAATCATAACTTTGTCATCTTTGACAGTAATACTTTCAACAGCAACAACAACAAAAGCTTTAAAAAGGAAAAAAAAAAAACCTTAAAAAAATGTTCAAAAATAGCAGCATTCAAAAGATCCAAACTTTAAATTTAACTGAATAATAAGCAAGAACGACACACATTTTCAAATAAACCCCAACTCAAACACACAATAAAAAAATTAAAAAAAAAAAAAATCATAAAAAAAGGAACAAGAAAATTTAGGAAATGACGAAAAATCAAAGAAGAAAAACCCTTAAAACAGAAAATTTTAACTAAGAAATGTAAGACGAAACAAAACCCTAAAAGCTTACCTTAAACCAACCAAACAAGAAGAACGAAAACTCTTCAACTCCTCTCTCTCTCTCTCTCTTTAGAACTCAAAAACACTTCCGAAAACACAAACTGTTCTTCTTCTGTCTCTCACTCCGAAGTACTAGGTCCATTTTAAAGGTTCAACCACTTCAGTTAATAGGCACACACGGATAACGTAAGTGATTAACACTTACTAACAGTATTTGGAATAGTGCTGCGACATTATTTTGAATTAAGATATTGTAGGTTATGCTTACACGCGTTAGAGAACAAGTCAACAGAACTGGAGTTGGATTGTTTCCCCAAATGACAACACCTGCAACAAAAGTTGTTCACTGGAAACCTTTTATAACAAATGGGATGGGGATACTTCACCATCTGTCGAGCGATGCGCTTGACAACCGTCGGATGATGCATGAGCAAATCTCAACAGGATAGAATTTGCTGTTTTCGGGCTAGACTCCAGAGCCCTGAACACTGTCGACGGGTCCCATCCCATCCCAAATCCCATAATGGGAAGAAAAACAATGACTTTTGCATCCGTTGGAGATGCTCTTGGACCCAGCATTGTGGTGCGACACCTTTCTTAAACAAGACACGGTCTCCTACACGAGGGTAGCATCTCTCGTAACGCGTTTGGATTCATTCCCTAAGTAATTTTGATTTTTATAAGTTAAAAAGCAAGAAATTTGTTTGGATATAAAATTTTAGAACAACTTCTAAAAACAAAAATGTCGACTTTTTGCGAAGCAAAATATCTCTACTTCTGATTCCTGCTTCTGGTATCCAAACGCGCTACCAATAATAATATAATAATGCAATATGAAAATTTAGTTTCTGTGAGCGCTAAGATTATCGAACAGATCTCAGTGTCACAATCAATAATTGCAATAACGCAAGCATTGGTAATGATATAAGAACGTGACAAGATAATAAACGATTGTCTGACATGATAACATACGATCGTTTTTGTGGTGCGGACGTAACTAGATATAAGAGAGCAATAATATAAGTGTGAGAATGTAAAGTGTGGTAATGTAAATGACATAACGATGTACGTGGTTCGGGATAAATGCCTACGTCCACAGGTGTATTGAGAGGTTTTCACCATGAAATTAAGGAAATTACAAAGATAAGTCGAATGACTTTGAGTGAGAGGAAAAATGAGATGTACAACGAATTGCTCTCGTCTATTACTTACTTTATCTCTCTCCTAAAATACTTCTTCTATGTCCAAAATTGTCAACCCGTTATTCATTGGTAGAACTAAGTATTTATATAGTCTTCGGGTGGGTTCCATTGATAGTTGTTATGCACTTCCTCGATTATCACGATGTTTTGGGTCATTGTTGCACGATGATACTTCAGTGGTATCATTATCCTCCGATGGTCTGCCTCTTGATTAGCCACACAATTGCTTCCACCTGTTATCTTCTCGTTGTATTTAATGTTGGTTGTTGGCTCGATCCATGCGCGGATAGTTGTCAACCGTGCCTTGTCTTATCAATGCCAGTCCGATTACACCTAGACCATAAATTTTGAATCTGCCTCGAGATATGATAAAATAAAATAGAGGACGTTATGGTATAACGCGTGTTCATCTCATCTTGATGCGCCTTAGTTGTATGGCTTCCACGTGTTCTTCTTGGTTGCCACTTGTAGGGTGGTAATCTGGTACCTACAATTTGCCCATTTTCTTTCTCTTTATGCCAAGGGATCAGAAGAAAACTATCCCACGATTACCAATACTCCTAATAACTTCTCCTAAAGACAGTGTCAATTCGTTCGAGTATAAGAGTGGGAGACCAAGAGTTGAATAACTTTTAATTTCGTTCTATGAACATTCTTCTTTTTCGCTTTGTATTTTCAGAAGTAAATTTTTCCTTTCTGTTTTTTCCTTTTTTTTGTCTTCTACTTCTTTACTGTAATATCAACACAACTTGGATTTTTGTTTGTCTCCATCACATTATTATTTATCTCCATCAATTTTCATCCCTGGGCTACTGGTTTCGTTGTTGGTGATTAAGATTTTACTACTGCCATTGTTACAAGTATGAAAAGCTTCTGCATTTCAGTTTTTTTATCTTCTGTTTGATGTTTATCTAAATCTTTCTGCATGAATTTGTTGTTATTGTTGTTGTTTATGTTTGTTGGGCTTCATGATGGAGAACATGCTATACTCAAAAGTATATATTCTTGCACATGTTCTTCATTATGAAACCTAGTGTTCTTCTCAGATTATTAAGTTTCCATTTTTTGTTTTTAGAGATTATGGCTGGTGAAGATGATGATCAAGGAAGATTTGCACAAAACCCTCATAGATCTCCTTCATAACGTAGCCCGCCTGATTCTTCGCCGCAAAGGTCTCAACCGTCGAATCCGCCACATAAACCAATTCTAAAGACGGATGCTACTCCAAAAGGTTCTTGTATGCCTCTACTCAGCCATTTGATAAACTGTATCCTCAGCGGATTGATCCGATGAATGCTCGTCCTCTTCAAACTGTTGCCCCTACTAAAATCGTTTTCGTGGTTAAACCTTCAGTTAAGACTTCGACGGTGAAGAAGGGTATATCTTCGGGTATTCTTACAAGACGATCTGCTTATGTGGCTTTTTAAAAGACAAAGAGAAGTTTTGGTGATGACCATAGTTGGAAAAACGTTGATCTCGCGGCTTTCAAGATGAAGCATGGTCTGGAGAGGTTTGATGTTCGTTTTTACGATAAAAGTGATGACCTTCCTCTTGAAATGATACATAAAGATAAGTATGACCATAAGTATCTGACCACCGTAGGTGCTCTCGAAGCGGGTCTAATGTTTCCCTTATACAAGTATCAGGAATACTATGATGTACTAGCTCGTCGTGGTCTTAGTTCTAACCTGAAGTCTGCTACTCATTGTCGTTATGTGGCTAAATACAACGGAATTTTCTGACGATGTTTGCATGAGTGTTATCTTTGTAGCAAGGGCGAAACCACAGTGAAGTGTTATACTCATGATCCAGAACAGTAGGGTTGGTACACTTATGAGAATTTTAATACTATGTGCGTTGCTTATATATTAACAAAAACAATCGTAAGAAATGGAGCGTAGGGCTTCGTCAAATCAAGGTCGATCATGGTGAGATTCGCCTTTTGAGTGAGGTGAATAATGTTCAGTTGAAGTACGTCCCGGGTACTGAGAATGATGATGCCCCTAGGGAACTCCATACTAAGGAGCGCCTTTGTCGTGATCACGATCATAAGTGACATCTTACACCAATTGAGATCATCGGTCTTTGGGCTTATGGTTGCGCTCCTTAGGATAAAATTTTGGCTCGTACTACTCCGCCCGAACGTTATGGTGCTTTCGTCCCTTGGAAGTTGGATTTCACTGGTTATAAATTTGATTATGCAACTGTTGAGGTATTCTTATTTTCTAAACCTTGTCATTTTGTTTTGTTACTCTGTTTTTTCCTCTTCATTTCTCATTTTTCATGGGATTCAGGAGGAAGTTGAGGAAGATTGTTCTGAGTCTGTGCTTCCACGGAAGAGCAAAACCACTTCTATTACTGTTAGGGTATGGTTTGTTTTCTTTTTATTATCTAAGTGTATGCGTTTGTTGCCCCAAAACCATGGCTTGACAGGGTGGATTTGTAGGTCGAAGAAGGTGAAGATTATCCGTCGTGGGTCTTTAACTGTTGACGACGAAGATACGGAGATACGTGAGGTTACTAGTACGGCCCTTGATGAGGAGGTTCAGGATGATGACGAAAATGAGGAATCTGATGCCGATAAAGAAAAAATGGAGAGTACATCAGATTGATTTAATGAGACGGACGAGGATAAAGATCTTGGTGGTCGAAAAGAGCCAGTCATTCTAGTTGGTGATCTTGAGCAGTCGCCTACACCGCCGGGTGGGCAGGGTTTTTAGCTTCCACACGCTGATATGAACCCTTTCTGTGGATGATTTTCAAATGTGTAATGTTGAATTTTCCTTTGAGAAAGATATTTTTACTGGAGGATTAGGTTCCCACTCATAGAAGAACGCAACTATGGGTTTGAACTCGGATTTTAATCTTTTGTCTCCTAATGATTATTGAATATTGAAAGCTAAGGATGTCAATAGTGAAGAGGAAAATTCTGAAGGTGAGGATACTGAGGTCCTTGCATCTAAGTCAGCCGCTGCTCAGAACAAAGGGAATGAAACTATGAAGGAACTAGTTTCAAAAGTTTTAGTTTTGTTGGGATGGCTTTACAGGATGAGGATGATAAGACTTATGAGTGGTTGAACCGTCGAGGGTTAATGAACATTCTTTATCCTGCTCCTCTAGTTGAAAGTGATAATGATTATGATGTCATAACCCGAAAACGTATAGAGACTACTCCTTATGTGAAGGTGCGAGAGTTATGGCAACATGGCCAAGATGTCCATGTTCCCACGGACTTTGGCATTATTCCTCCGACAACCATAGATGAGATGATTGTTATTGCTGATGGTGAAGCATAGTCCTTTCCTCAGCGATACATTCTTGGTGTAAATATACTTTGTCCTTATTCTGAGTTTGTTAGAGCATTGCTCGGTCAAACTCACAAGTATTGCTATCTCAAGCTTGTTGTCAAATTTAGTTGATCAAAATTATATCTTGATTTCTAGTCAACATTTAGTCAAGTATCGGATTAGGATAAATGTGTGTAGTTGAGTACCAAACATCATTGCCTTCTACCGTTTGAAGGCGAAGATCAGCCGAAACTTTTAGAGAACTTCATCAACAAAAGGCAAGTGAAGACTGAACCACCTATTACTCAAGTTTTCACCTTTCTATCTTTGAGACAATATCGCGTGACTAAATTATACACTACATGCATGATAGAAATTTCGAGTCCAGTTTATCTTGTTAATCGTTCTCGAAATATGCTAAGCTTAAGAACATTTGTTCATACTTGATGAATTTGGTTAAGAACAATTTATTATTTATGACCTAAATTACGATTCAAGATTTAATCATTTGAAAATAGCATGGAACAGTGATATGTGTCATTGATGTTATTTGGGAATGTTTCAAATCGATTATTAGAGAGATATAAAACTATTGTAAATCTGGATACGATGAACTATTATAAGTCCAGAGCCGCAGTACCCAGTACACGTACCGGCATAGCTATAGCTCGACATCGACTTTTTGGTATGCATACTCGGTATCCATACCATAAAAAGTGTGTTGACTCGTGAACCAGGAAGGTACGCGTACCTAGTATGCAAAACAGAAAAGATCTGTTGGTTTCTAAACCGAAAATGTACGCATACCCAGTATACAAACCGGAAAAGATCTGTAGATTCCTGAACCCGTTTTTGTCTTAAGGGTATACGTACCATGCAAAAAATACTCACGAACAGGTATATAGTACCCATACCAGGTACACGTACTTACCATGTCGAATATTTTCAGATGCGTCTAAATTATTTCTATGAGATAATCGTCATTTGAAAAACGATCTAAAAACACTATCTAGACATGTTTGATCACATTTGTGACTCAAGATTAAAGTCCTAAAGTTTTATATGAATATGGTTAAGTTTATCGTTCGATTGGCTAGTTTCGGCTAACCTTTCATGAACAAGTCATTGTACACGGTTCGGTTATGGTTCATCCTAACCAGAGTGTATATTTTGTTATGTTAAATCACAAGTCAAGTTTTTCATTCAATGGTGATTATTGATTGCTTGATTCCAAAGCTACCTTAGCTTAAATCTAAATCAACCTTGATCTTGAAAGTCTATATAACGAGAACATCAAACAACTGGGATCTTTGAATCCCTGATACTATTCTTGTGTTTCCTAGTTGTAAACTAGAGTCGTCCTCTTCTTTAAACTTTTTTAGGTTTAGCGACTAAAAAGACTTGACCTAGGGATTTGTCAAGGCAGGTTCAACTATTTTTATCTTGATAGTTCGTGTATCCTAATCTTGTTTTGATTGTTGAGCCTTTAGACCCAACAAACAAGATAGGTATAAATCACAA
Organism: Papaver armeniacum; assembly: GCA_023531295.1. Lineage (NCBI taxonomy): Eukaryota > Viridiplantae > Streptophyta > Magnoliopsida > Ranunculales > Papaveraceae > Papaver > Papaver armeniacum. The sequence goes on along the minus strand of JAJJWW010011272.1, from coordinate 48,931 downwards.
AGGTTCTTTGTCTCAAGCTTTGTAATTCCACAAGTATATACTTGTGAGGTGAATAATAATCTAGGCTTCTCTTCGGGAGTCATAAGACCGGATTTTGAGATTTGCCAGACTTTGTCTATTGCAATTGATTTCCTACCTCACCTTGATCTTTGATCAGAACGTAAATCACATATAGGATTATCTGTGGGAGGCATATTGGTTTAAAGTCGTCTTCAATTGAGTTGAAGCGTCTCTTAGTATGTAAAGAACGTCATCTAAGGGAATCAATTACGCGGAGTCTTGTGGGATTCAATAGGCGTAAGAAGCGCGACTGTAACTGAATCACCGTGACAGTAGATTTGGTCTCAACTACATTCCAGTTCGAAGTATTGATAGTAGGATAGTTTGTAGCGGCTTAATACAGTTTGGTGTTCAAATCTGGACTAGGTCCCGGGGGTTTTCTACATTTGCGGTTTCCTCGTTAAAATGTTTTTGGTGTTTGTGTTATTTCTTTTCCGTATTATATTGTTTATCTTTATAATTTAAATATCACAGGTTGTACGTAAATTAATTCAAGTAGATAAGTCCATCGCAATTGTTGGATACGACTCGATTGGTCTTGGATGTTGATCTTTGGAATCGTCCAAGTACACTCACGGAATAATCAGATTCACGGGCTTGTCTTTGTTTATATACTGATTGTGAGAGAAATAGATATAAGCTCTTCATATAATTCTTGTTTGAGATTCATTAAGTTGTAACTCACGAAATTGTATTCGAGTTTAGTCCATTCAGGTTGCCTAAGAAAAAGTTTGTGGTGTATTTTGGTACCCCCGCATTTTCAGAGTTAGCTTTTTCTGTTTCTTATCATGGGATTGACTTGTGGCCACTTTTGCAGTAGGCTCAGAGTCAGCACTACACACATTTCGTTTACCAGTATTTCCAAGCTAGAGTCACAAAGCTGGAGACTAAGCTTCGTCAATCTGATGCTGAGTTAGTGAATCCCCGAGACACCATTCATGAGAGAGATGATGAGATCATGGATTTGAAGAAACAGTTGTTGGAGAAGCAGCAAATAGAGCAAGGGAGTGTTGATCTTCGTTGTAAAGTGACTACTCTTAAAAAGGATTTGGAGAGTACTCGTGCTGAGGCTACTTCAACAAGTGTTTTAAAGGTTTTGTATTATTTCTTTGTTTATCTCTTTGTTTTCTTAGTGTTCTTTCTGAACTAGCCCTCTTATTATTAGCAGGGGGTTCCGAATAATTGGATTTTGTGCGGAGATAGAGATCCCGTCAGGCCACGTGAATTTGGAAGTTAGTAGTCAAAGTTGTGGAGGTGAGTGGGAGGTGAAATCTAAAGTTAATGAGCATTAGAGACTAGTGAAAAGCTTCGTGGTCAGAGGTATATGTTGGTTCAAATACAAAATACGATGAGTGCTCTTTGTAAACAATTTGATGACGCGTTGAGCTGGACCCATCAATCTGTCTATGAGGCTCGTGAGAGGGTAGCTCACATGGAGTCAGAGATAAGAGTTCTAACCATAGAACGAGGTGATGCTCGTTCCCATTGGTTTTCCGACTTCAAGCTTACATTCGTTAATTAGTTCGTGAGCGTGATGATACTAGGGCCGACGCTCATGCCCGAGCTGAAGCTTTGACTACTTCTCGTGCCAAGTTGCAAGTACAGTTGAAATGAAAAGAGACCTTGATGTTAATATGTACAGGTTGCAGAAAGGGATTGAGGGAATTAACGACGAAGTCAATTGCCTTTGTCATGAGGATTCGATGAAGTGGGTAGAGTTGGATCAGTTCAAACTCGACATTAATAATTGCCACATTGATTATCAAAAACTTTCCGATGAATATAACTTCCTCGATGATGCCCGTGATGCCATTTTAAATGAACTAGAAAATACTTCGACCATTGTCGAAAGAAATAGATTGTCCGTTGTGTGTACTTATTTATTTTTCTCCGTTAATTCGTTTTGTCTTTTTGCATAGCTTGAGGGAAAACTTGGCCTTGCAAATGAAAAGTTTGAAAAGACTCAATCTGAGCTAGTTGAACAACAAGGAAATACCAAGTATCTTGAGGGATTGGCCAGCTCACAGGGTGTGAGCGATAAGAAAGCTACTGAAGAAGTGGAGTGGATGAAGACGGAATTGCTATCGAAGTTAATAATACCCTTGATCAAATGGAGAATGATGAGAGCAAAAATATATAACCAGTTAGAGCACTACTCGGTTGAACTCGCAAGCATTGCTATTGTAGATGGTGGATTTTCGACAAAAGCTAAAATCGTGAACCCATAATTATATGTACTCCTAATCCAGCAATCAGATGAATATTGAGGCTCATGTCTCTTATCGAAAGCATGAAAGATCATGCTATAAGAATCTCTGACTGAGAATATTGTCTCTCAGAGTATATATAAATATGTAGTATCTCAGCTGAGGCAACGGCATATCTCATGAATACTGAGCAATTTCAGTAATTACTTCTATATAGAATCGAAGGATTAGACGGCTCTGAGACAAACTTGCACGCTAGTATAGAGCAATAACGTCTTCGAGGATGTAACAATGTTTTCCCTGACTATATGAAAGAAATATGACGCTTCAACAAGCTCATATCACTCAATTCCTGAATAATTAATGCTCCTAGACGATCGTACTAGTATAGAGCCATTAATTAATTATTCTCAAAATCAATAGATTCATTAACTGAATCCCCGGAAAATATTCAATATTTTCATAATATTTTGTTACTTCAATTTATGGTTCTTCCCAGCAGAATTCCATGGGTTAGTAATAAATAATCAATACGCGGGCATCTGAGTTACCTTCGAGCAAGCCCCGACCAAAATGGTGTAAATGTATTCGACAAAAAATGCATTAGCAAACACCTGAATGAATAAACAAGTATTTCAAAATACGACGAGACGATGAACCTATGCAAATAGGAAAAAATAAAATAAAATAATAGTCAAGGCGCTAGGGGACTGGCTCCTCGACCGGTCAGTCATGCTGTGACCAGTCCCACGCCCAAATTCTACATTTTATCATATTTTATTATTTTCCTTGATCTCATGAAATCCTTTCATTCGAACAAATATCCTTTGTTTTGAGGAAACTCCTCAGTTTCATGGTGTTTCCTTTACACTGAGGAAATAATATAAAATTAGGGAAAATATCGTGGGGCCGTGATTATTGGCCAACCGGCCATGCCTTGATCCCGGTCGGCCCCACACCTCATGGTTCCTCATTATTTTATTATTATTTCCCTAATCTCATGAAAACTCCTTAATCTCATGATATTTCCTTGATCCCATGAAAAATAATATAAAATTATGGAAACCCGTGGGACCGAGCCATAGCCGGCCGGTCATGCCCTAGCTTGCCCCACACGCCCTATTTTATTATTATTATATTTTTCATGTTTCCTTAATCCCATGAAATTCCTTGATTTCTTGATGTTTTCTTCAAATTATGGGAAAATACATAAAGTATATAAAATTAAGGAAACTTGTGGGACCGGGCCCAAGCTGGCCAATCATGCCCTAGCCGGTCCCACAAACCCCTTATTTTATCATTATTATTTTTATATTTCCTTAATTTTATGAAATTCTTTGATTTCATGATATTTCCTTCAAATTATGAAAATTCTTTCAAAAATTATGAAAATTCTTTCAAATCATGAAATAATACATAAAATAAGGGAAAACCCATGGGACCGGGCCCTAGCCGGCCAACCATGCTCAAGTCGGTCCCACACGCCCTTATTTTATTATTATTAATATTTTTGTTTCCTTCATCTCATGGAAACTCTTTGATTTCAACAAAAACTCCTTGGTTTTATCATATTTTCCTAAAATCATGAAAATATTATAAAAAATTGGAAAAAACGTGTGGGACCAAGCTCCTTGGCCCTGACCGGTCCCACACCTCATGATTCCTTCACCCTTTTATTATTTTTCCTTCATCTCGTGAAGTTTTGACGATTTCATCAAAAACCCTGATTTCTTCATATTTTCTCAAATGATTGCTCAAATGCACATCTGAAAATATCAAAATTCTCGAATCGAGATACGAACACTTTTGTGACATGAGCATGTTACCTTGACCGACCAAGGTTGGCTTTTGGCTCGCAAGGAGCCGGTCCCGCGTATTTACACCATTTGACCTAATTTGCGCAATTGCACGTATTAGGTCCAAAACTCTTCCAAATAATTCTGGATTTTCATAGAATGATCGTCAGTCGATCCCGTGACCACATAGGGCTGATTTCATGACCCCTTGGTCGGTCCCTCACCTCTTCATAATTAATTAGGTTTTATTACCTAAGGTTCAGACGAGCATTATTTTAAAAATGATTAAGCCAACATTTAATCATTCTTTCATTAAATCAATTGGTCTTCAGGAGACCTTGATATTTGCTCACGTGAGCATCTGGGTGCTACATGGTTGATCCATAATCCCATGTAGCCGGTCCCTCCTCATCTCCGTGGTTAACTTTCAATAAACCATCGCTTTAATCATCAATTGATCAAATTAGGGTTTTGAGTCCAAGGTTCATAATTCCGGATTCAAACGCTAATAATTTTACGTTGATCCCGTGATCAGCATTTTATTTATCATACTCGGTTCAATTACCAGTATCTTATTTGGTCATACTACCAATAATTCATCGAATGAGCAACATTTGCTTAGATGAGCAATATTTGCTCAAACCAAGGAATATTGGTTCAACTATCAATATTCAACAATTCATCGAATGAGCAATATTTTCTCATGTCAACTTATTCACACATCATATCTCTGTCTCAACAGACATGTTCAATTCACGAGTCTCAGAACATTTCCAAATCACGTTCGACTCAACAAAACAAGGACTCATCGTCCCATGAAGTCATGAAGTCAAGAATCGACTAACTAAATACACGTCGCCTTGCAGACTCCACAATCACACGAGACATCAATCGTGTTACATGGGGGATATTAACTAGGGTTTTGGTCTCAGCGGTCTACGGCACATGTGTTCAAACACACGATGGAATGTGAGCAAGTCGTGCAATCGGTTGAAGGAGTTAACAAAGTAGTGGGTGGAAAATCGACCAAGTCTCCGCACGATGAGCAACTGGTTTCAAACACGATTTCCATTTCCCCACTCCTTGACTCGATCAACTGTCACACTTCATGGGATCATGGTGTCTACAATTTCAGCAATATAAATAAGTCCATGAATCATGATTGAAAGGACAAGGACAATCTCAGGTCAAACAGACAACACGAGATTAACAATCCAACTCTCAACAGAGCAAATTCAATCATTCAGAACTTATCTTATTTTCAGAATACACAACACACCTACAATATTCGATCACCATTGATCTCACACATTTCTCAGCTTCCCTCCTATAGATCAACCCATCCTCTCTTGTGACCGAATTTACTCTGGAACGGCCATTGTCTTGGTTTAGGCCGGAGTACTACAGATTGATCTCTCGAATTCAAAGCACTCCCTTCTTGCAGTGCATCTGTGTGAGGCTGAACATTTCGCTCGGTTCAAGGAGTCTCCTCCGTACGGTCGTCTCCTCAATTCTGTAAAAAACCAGCAAATCGTTTTGCCCCATCTACAGCTATCTCAGGCTTGTTATCAAGTTTAGTTTCCAAAACTATGAGTCTTGATTTCTAGTCTACTTATAGCTAAGTCTCGGATTAGGATAGAAAGTGTAGTTGAGCATTAGACTTCACGACGTTCTTCATTGAAAACGAAGAACTACTAAGGGGAGCTTGTGGAACTTCATCAACAAAAGGTATGTGCAGACTTGAACTCATCTATCACTCAAAAGTATATCTACTCTATCTCTTATTTGAGACGAAAGTCGTATAGTTATATAGACTTCGATTATACACATTTGATATTTCGAGTTGAGTTTAACTCGCTTACATATTTCTCGAAATATGGTAAGCTTTCGCTTTAACCAAGTTCATCTTATATTCTTGACGAAAGTCAAAAGATGATCATGTGAAAATCGCCTTGTAACATCTTACATGATTTGTGTGAGACGGTCATTTGATGTAGACTCGGAATGTTTCGTATTGATCTTTCGATCACTTGAAAATTGCTTTGAAGCTAATATTTTGTGCGAGACAGCTATTGTCGTCTTCCGCGAATGTTTCAATGATTAAAATGAGATTTTAGAACGATTAACCATGATTAGATATAACATAGTATACGTACTTGTATGCTAACTGTTGCAAGTTATTCCAAGTCCGGGAACCATAGTATGCATACCCGTATGCGTACAGGTTGGTTTAGTGAAAGTCCGGGAACTTAGTATGCATACCCGTATGCGTACTGGCGTAAGTTCAGTTCCGGGAAATTCAACTGAGTTGGGAAGGTATACGTACCCGTTCGCATACTGGCGAACCTAAACTTAGTCCGGACACTTAGGTATGCGCACACGTTCGCATACTTGAGTAGGTTATGTTCTAAAATCGGTTTGTTCATGAACTAATACATTTATATATTAAGGAATGCAATCTTTTGCAAACCGTGGCTATAATGTTCATGAATTGATTCGAGTGAATCAAAATTGATTTTGCTTCAATTGTGTCTTGTATACTTCTATGAGAATATAAATAATTGAACAACTCTAGAACTAGTTTCATTCGAGTCATTTGAACTAGTTATGGTTAAGATGAATAAGGTTGATATGAAAGTGTTCATATGGCTAACTTCGGTTAACTATTGTTGAGCCAACAAGGTGTACACGTTCAGCTACGGTTACTCATATCTAAATGAAGTTACTTTTCATATGTGTGTAACAAGCTAAGTTCGATCTAACAGTTGAAAGATATTAGCTTGAGTATAATCAGGTTTTCATCTAACTGTGAATATTGAACTCTTTGTGTTGTTACCAAGGTAACATTGATTGCAAACCCTGATTTGAAGACTATATAAGGGAAAACTCTAGCAACTGGGAAACCTAATCCCCACACCTCCTGTGTGATACTATTTGCGACTACAGTCGATTCTCCTTTAACCTTAGGTTTTTCCAAAACCCTGTAGGTTAACGACTTGAAGACTTCATTGGGATTGTGAAGCCAGACCCAACTATTTCATTGTAGTTATGTGTTCCGATCTTGTTGTTTTCTATCGTATTGAGTAATATCTTCTCTAATATTTGCTCGAGATTTAATCTCCGATAGGCAAGATAAAAAGTAGTCACAAACATCTTCGTCTCATCGTTTGTGATTCCACAATATCTTGTTTCTCTACCATATGATTAAGGTTATTGTTAGGTGATTGATATTACTGGGTTGTTCTTCGGGAATATAAGTCTGGTGTATCAATTGGTTCCTGTTCACCTTGATTTATCAAAAGACGGAACAAAACTCTTAGGTATTTATGTGGGAGACACATTTATCTATTCAATAGACTTTTCTGTGTGAGACAGATTGGTTTATCAAGTCTTCGACTTTGGGTCATTAGAACTCTTGGTTGTGGGTGAGATCATCTAAGGGAATCAAGTGCGCAGAGTTCTGTTGGGATTCAGAGGCGTAAGGAACGCGACTGTACCTTGATCAGTGTGAGATTGGTTAGGGCTCAACTACATTCCAGTCCGAAGTTAACTTGGAGTGGGCTAGTGTCTGTAGCGGCTTAATACAATGTGGTGTTCAAATCTGGACTAGGTCGCGGGATTTTTCTGCATTTGGGGTTTCCTCGTTAACAAAACTTCTGGTGTCTGTGTTATTTCTTTTCCGCATTATATTTGTTTATATAACTGAAATATCACAAGTTGTGCGTAAGTTCAATCAATTGTGAATCCAACCTTTGGTTGTTGATTAACATTTGGATATTGGTTTTTGATACCGTCCAAGTTATTTCTTATATTCAATTGGGCTCGCAAATTCCTATTTGTTTGAATGCAGATTGAAATGAGAAATTCAGATATAACTCTTGGATATACTGGTAGGCCTGGAGGATGTGTATTATTTATGGCCTACGGTGATACCGCAAGTGCACGGCGTCTATTGGAGACGCGGCAAGTACGGGTCGATCCCACAAGGACTTGTGGTGCTTAAGTGATCTACGGCTTGCTAACTGAATTCCTAGAGTGATATTGTAACAAGTGACAGAGCTAATGTTTTGTGTCGTAGAAACGACTGAAGTTGTTTTAGTGATTCTAAACTAAGGCAAAGAACAAAGGATTGTAAGGTGCCAGGGTGGTGAATCCACCTCTACTTTCATGCTAAGGCCAAACATACTCTGTTCATGTCTCATACCTCCCTTTGAAGGCCTCAAGTGGAGGAATCCTTTAGCTAACTATCCTAATTCACTCCTAGTATAACTTGTCTTTTCACAAAGACAAGTTATCACAAGCTCATTTGGGTTGTAGGCTAACTAATTACTCCTAAGTAACTCAACTGTTGTCTCTATTTCATTCCTAGTATAATTTGTCTTATCACAGTACAAATTATCACAAATGCAATTAATCCATACAGCATGAAATTACTCTTCTTAATTAAGCACAATAAGACACAAATTTAGACATGTGAACTCAACATAAGAGCAGGGGTTTCATCAAACACCCTGGATAATTAAACTAACACATAATTGAAACAAATTAAACTACAAACTAACCCTAAACGACGCTCTGGCTAGCCCAGGCATGAGTCTCTACACACCCAGCTTACTTCAATTTATACATGCAAATAAAAATTCCCAAACCCTAATTCTCAAAATCGAGATAAATCAAAAGTACTCTCTCACCCACGTCGCTCCCTCACTTATCTCCTCTGTCAATCGTTTCAGCTACTCCATGCGTCCACAGCTGATGAAAACCCTAGACCTAATCCTCTTCTCTTTCTATTTCTCACTTAGTCTCTAGGGCAGAAACTATGAGAGAAATAGAGGGAGGCGGGGAGGTGGTTGTTGCTTGCTTGTTGTTGTGACACGAGATGGTGGTGGTGATGGCTTGTCGGGGAGAGGGAATGGTGGTGAAGGTGATGTTGCGAGAGGGTTTGGTCGGGAGATGGGTTTGTCGGGGTATGGAGAAGGGGGTGGCGGAAGAGCGAGAGGGAAGAAGAAAGAGAAGATGAAAATGAAATGGAGTGGGTCGACTAGGGTATAGGTATAGAGGTCTTCGATGTTGAGCGGGTACATCGGCCGACGATGAGGAGGTCTCGGCGAGCGTAGGATGCATAGGAAGGAAGATCACACGGCTCGGGGTGGTATGCGGTTTTGGCATGATCCGGTGTTGCACGGGAGCAGCAATCTTTGATGGCACGATTGGAGCGAGCGTCGGATCTAGGGTAGATCGAATCTAACGGCTGGATGAGACGGACTCGGATCCGGGTCACGGCTAACTCAAGCCCATGTCTTGTAGATGAATTGCTACTTGTTGGGTTGCAATCATTGCGCGCGCGGCTTCGGCTTTCTGCTCCTTGGGCACTTGACTCCAATTCATCGCTCTTTGGCTCCTCGATTCTCCGAGCTTTATTTATTACCTAAAAACACAAAATTAATTAATACAAATATTTATTCTTGAAAACAAGGAAAACACGAATGCTGGGATAATATCGATTCTTGAGTACAAAAGATGAGTAAAATGCCAATAAAAAGGTGTATAAATATGCACTATTTGGCACTCATCAAATACCCCCAAACCTGAATTTTACTTGTCCTCAAGTGAAACGAGAAATTAAGAAATCCTAACTATACCCCCCGTCGCGGGTTTCTCGAATGCATTTAGCGTATGCACTAAGCCTTTAAACCCCTAGGTGTCCCTAGTGGACGAGTTGTAGTCTCGTGAGGGTTTGCAGAGGTGTACCCACAAAACCTTCTCCAACTTCGAGTGTAAAAGAGTCTCAAGCCTCCAAGAAGCTATGAGGACATAGAGTTTCGCATGCTAGTAACAGAAGTTAGAACTACCAAAGAACGCATTCTCATCCTTAAGTGCTTTGAGCGAGAAGTAACCATACCATATGAAAGAATTCGGATTCGATTGTGATCATAAGCCTCGACTTACGCCTCACCATTAGGGTTTTATGATAATTGCACTCAAAAAGATCGCTTTTTTAGTCTCTCATGTGTGCGGGCGAGGAATAAAGAGAGAAATCCCGCACACGTTGTAGGTAAGAAGGATAACCTTCTGAAATAAAATCTGAAGACTCCACAGAAATGTGGACAAAAAGAATCTTTTTCTGATGATCTCTAAGGAAGGAAATCAACCATTAGCAAGGGGTGGAATTACTCACTCACTTCTCACCCGATCGGCAATTAATATCACTCTCTCATAAGAAACCATAGAAACGTCTTCAATCTTCGGTCTTCGGTCTTCAAATGTTGATGACGAACTTCTAAACTTCACAAAACTTGACAATTTTTAACTTTTCTACTCAAATTCCCGGTTGTTTGGATTTTTCTTTTTGAACTCTTCTTTACCATGGTGGTAGCAAAAATAAGAAAATAAACTACAATATTTTTTTGACTTTTGATTTTTTGATTTTTTGATTTTTTTTTTTGATTTTTTTGATTGATTTTTTTTTTTTTTTTTTTTTTTTAATTTACAATAAGTGAAAATAAAAATACAAATAATGAAACAACTAACTCCATGGACAAAGGACTTTATCACTCAATTTTTCCACAACTTGTATTGTCTCGATTTTATAAATTTTATTAATTCTCATCCTATTTTCTTTTCTTTGTTGCACATAAACCTTGGACTATCTCAACTTTTCTTTCAATATTCCGATTCTACTCTCCAGGTTCTTTGACGATGATGTGTTTCTATGGGTCTTGCTGATTGAGAGAGAGAGTGATGCTAACGGCAAATCGGTATTTAGAAGGAGTTTTCATCTTTAGACGTCACCCTCATGATTGACAAAAACTAGCACTCAAGAGATCAAAAGTAGTGCTGAAAATGGTGCGAAGTTGGGTAGCTCACCATTCCTACCCCAATTGATGTACGGTGACACACACTCTAACAGCTTTTCTAGAAAGTTGCAAAAAAATTGAAGGTTGGTGCCTCACTTGATGTAAAATGGGTAGTCTCCACTATGGGTGATCACAATTCTACTACCGAATATCTAACAACACCTAATTCGCCCTCCGGTATGGTTAAATCCAACTTTAACGCTCTAATCAACTAAGGAACCCGATTGTGTTCTCCGGTACTTCTAACTTTTGTTATTTCGGTCAAAACTCTCTATGTAAACATAGCTAGAAGCATGCTAGTGACTCTAAAATCTCTAAGAGTTGGAGGTTTTTACAAAAAGAGTTTTTGAATTTTTTTATTTTTTTTTTATTTTTTTTTGAAAATCAAAGACTAAAAACTCTAAATGCAAATGCACCCCCAAACCTAAATCAAACATTGTCCTCAATGTGTCTACATATAGAAAAAATTTAAACAGTCACATACCGAGAGAACTATGCTGAAAAGAGAAAAGGGAAGAGATTACCGGATGTCGGTAGGAGCAAGGTTGAGCTTCATTCGTCAAGGCTAGAATCCAATATTCTCAACGGAGATCATATCGGATTAGCATAATATATGTGCAAGAAGACTCAACCGAATCAAGAAAAGAAAAATTTAACAAGTCCTACTTGGATATATACAATGAAAATTCACCATAAACCAACAGTCTAAAGAGTTGAGGATCAACCCAATAGAAAATATGTACATACATTAACAGCCTTACACAAATATAATATGATAGTGCACGTAAGACTGTGTATGTGAAAGAGTTTCCCCAAACCTAAACTTGTGAACGGGTGTGTTTGGAAGCACAAAATCTTGCAATTTTAAAGGTACATCATGCAAAAGGTCTAACTCGAAATGAGTTTTGATAATTACAGGCAGACATACACATTCCAACTGTGGCTCCTTAAGAGTGTTATACTTTGATGCAAAATAGTCCAAGAGGACTTGGGAAGCACAAAGCTCTAGGCCTAAGTTAGGCATTTTCAGAAAAGTTGGTTTTGCAATTTTGTGACAAACTACACCTAGGTTTGGTGGAGGAGTTTCAATTTGTGACTCAGGAGAGAGGTTAGGTACATCTAGGTTGTTTTCATTTTTAAAATCATTTGTACCATCACACACTTTCCTAAAGTCAAAAGAGGGTAAATCATGTTCACTTTCACAGGACAATTCCACAGGATCCATATCAACATCACATGCATGAATATCAGAAGAAGCATCATTCATAGGGTTCACAGAAGAGACAATTAATGTCTCTGAACCTAAAGATTCTACTACATTTTCAAAATACACATGCTCTTCATATTCATCATCATCATCATCATCATAGCAAAAATCCATCTCTCCATTCAAAATTGTAGCATTTTTAGTGTACTCATTTACCTCTAGATTAGGTTCATATTCAACGTTAGCTGTATGAGTAAGACTAGAAACACTATTTTCAATCCTATCATTTTGTAATTCAATCAGGTGAAGAATCATTTTGAGTTTTTCTATTGAAGGAGAGTCTTCACTAGTGGGTATGCAGTCCTCATATGGATATTCATTGTATGGTTGTGCATGAGGTTCACTAGAGAAGGGAATTTCAGACATGTTGCTATATGGATGGTCATGCATTGCATTCATTTCAAGCCTAGCATTTTGCTCTATGAGTGTTTCCATTATTGATTGCAAACTAGGAGTTGGGGGAGTATAAAATTGTTCATCTCCCCACTGTGGTGAATGATGCATGTGTGCATGGTCATAGTCACTTCTAGACAATTCGTACATTTGATTATCATGGCTTTCCCTAGACTGCCTAAAATCATGCAAAATATAACAGTACTCAGCAGGGTGGTCTAAGCCACCACATAAGGTGCAAGCATGCATTTCATATTGCCTAGGGGGATTAGATTTGACAGACTGCTCATGTAATTGCCTTTCTAAAGCAGAAACTTGAGCTTCTAATTGATCTAGAAGTGATGACTGGGTATGAGGAAAGTGTTCATTTTCAACTTTGTGGTGGATGAAGCATGTGCTCATAGTGATTAGGGTATGTGAGGTCAGGGCCCTGAGAAGGCGCATAAAATTCCCTAAAATCACTATGGTATGTGGGGGGTTCATCCTGTGAAGCGTGCCCGTAAGCAAGCTCTCTAAGGGATTTGTTTGTATCCCCAGATGCAGACCAAAATCCTGACATGGTCTAGCTCTCAAATTGAACTCAAAGCCCAGTTGTAGTGGACTAAGTTTGGTTTTGGTGGGATTGGTTTGGTTTATTGGGTTTCATTTGGTTTTGTTGGGTTTGGTTTGTGTTTGGTTTTGTGGGCTTGTTGTTTGGTTTTGTAGGAAGCCCAGCAATTGTGTGCAAAGCCTAGGTTGTGTGGGCTCAATTTGCTGCACAGTTCAGCTAATAGGTTTAGCCTAAGCAGCCCAGATGGTGTGACTCAGTGAAACTGGTTCTAGCCCAGCAGATGGGGCTTAATCTTTTGCACGGCCTAGCAGACTATGGGCTCAGTTTGGTTTGTTTCAGCCCAGGTCGGGTTCAGTTAGCCCAACAGTGTGGGTTCTAGTTTGTTGCACGGCCCAGTTGGGTTCAGTGAGACCAGCTGGTGTGGTCAGTCAGCCCAGCTATGTGGTTTGAGATATGTGGGCTGATGGTTAGCTCAGTAAGTGGGCTTCAGGGTTTGTACAATTTGTTTTCAACCCAGTGCCATTTGTGCTAACTACACAGCACATATTTATACACCGTTTTATTGTCATTTTACTCATCTTTTGCGCTTAGGAATCAGATATTATCCCAGATTCTGTGTTTTCTTTGTTTTCAAGAATAAATATTTGTATTAATTAATTTTGTGTTTTTAGGTACTAAATAAAGCTCGGAGAAATTGAGGAGCCAAAAGAGCGAAGAATTGGAGTCGAGCATCTATGGAGCGATAGCCAAAGCCGCCGCGCGCGAATCGGTTGCAACCCAACAAGGAAGACTTGGGCTAGAGCTACCCATGACCCGGATCCGATCCCGTACACTCCAAGCCGTTGAGATCTCTATCTTCCACATCCAATGGTCGCTGCCTCCACGTGCATCATAGATCGTTTGCTCCGTGTAACACTAGATCAAGCCAAAACCGCTTACCATCCTGAGCCGTTCAGATTTCACTCCTATGCATCCTACGCTCGCTAGGCCATTCCCATCATCTCCCGCTGTTCATGCCTCACAGCAAAATGACCACCACCCTATACCCTAGTCGACCATCTCTTTCCTCTTCTCTTTCTTCTTCCCTAGCTCTGCAAAACCCCCTCTCCCCGACCATCTCCTGCCACAGCCGATTCCTCCACCTTCTTCACCCGCCACCAACTCCATCATCTCCTGACACTCCACCTTACCTAATCGCTATCTAGTTCTTTTGTAGTTTCTTTCCTAGAAGCTAAGAGAGAACTAAACAGAGATAGGTTAGGGTTTCATTAATAAATCAAGGGGAAACCAGAGTAGTCGATTCGGAGCGACGTGACAAAGGGAGCGAGATGATTCAGAGAAGTATGGTGAGAGGGTTTAATTTTAATTTTAATTTCGATTTTGAAGAAATTAGGGTTTGGTAGTTTTATGGTTGCATGTATAAATTGAAGAGAGGGGTTTGTGTGATAGTTCATGCCTGGGCTAGCCAGTGCTTCACTTAGTTTTAATTTGTAGTTTTATTTCTTTGTATTTGAATCATGTTCTAAATTCTTTTGCCTGTTTGGCCTTAGCATGAAAGTAGAGGTGGATTCACCACCCTGGCACCTTACAATCCTTTGTTCTTTGCCTTAGTTTAGAATCACTAAAACAACTTCAGTCGTTTCTACGACACAAAACATTAGCTCTGTCACTTGTTACAATATCACTCTAGGAATTCAGTTAGCAAGCCGTAGATCACTTAAGCACCACAAGTCCTTGTGGGATCGACCCGTACTTGCCGCGTCTCCAATAGACGCCGTGCACTTGCGGTATCACCGTAGGCCATAAATAATACACATCCTCCAGGCCTACCAAGTTTTTGGCGCCGCTGCCGGGGATGTGGTTGTTGCGGCTGCTGTTGTTGTGACACGAGATGGTGGTGGTGATGGCTTGTCAGGGAGAGGGAATGGTGGTGAAGGTGATGTTGCAGAGGGTTTAGTCGGGAGATGGGTTTGTCAGGGTATGGAGAAGGGGGTGGCGGAAGAGCAGAGGGAAGAAGAAAGAGAAGATGAAAATGAAATGGAGTGGGTCGACTAGGGTATAGGTATAGAGGTCTTCAGTGTTGAGCGGGTACATCGACTGACGATGAGGAGGTCTCAGCGAGCGTAGGATGCATAGGAAGGAAGATCACACGGCTCAGGGTGGTATGCGGTTTTGGCATGATCTGGTGTTGCACGGGAGCAGCAATCTTTGATTGCACAGTTGGAGCGAGCGTCGGATCTAGGGTAGATCGAATCTAACGGCCTGGATGAGACGGACTCGGATCCGGGTCACGGCTAACTCAAGCCCATGTCTTGTAGATGAATTGCTACTTGTTGGGTTGCAACTGTTGCGCGCGCGGGCTTCGGCTTTCTGCTCCTTGGGCACTTGACTCCAATTCATCGCTCTTTGGCTCCTCAGATTCTCCGAGCTTTATTTATTACCTAAAAACACAAAATTAATTAATACAAATATTTATTCTTGAAAACAAGGAAAACACAGAATCTGGGATAATATCTGATTCTTGAGTACAAAAGATGAGTAAAATGCCAATAAAAAGGTGTATAAATATGCACTATTTGGCACTCATCATATACTTTTCTTAAGATTGAGTCTGACTGTCTAGTTGATTCTCTTGAAAGTATATTGGAGTTAGTCCATACAAATTGCTAAACGAAATATTGGGTGAAGTTGTTAGACCCCCGCTTTTTCATAACCGTCGTCCTATCCCCGAGCGTCCGACCCCTTCATCGGGGAAATTCGCTGGTGCTAGTTTTTCTTCTTCGCAGAAGCTGCGATGTGGTCATTTAGTTAGCTATTGTAAATTGATCATTGTTGATTACATTTCTTTTGAGTACTTTTTGTGAATTTTTTGTAATTTCTTGTAATCCGAGGTATGTAATCAACTTCTATGAATTGAACAGTCAACCTTTTACTATGTGTATTGTTTTCTTGCCCCTGCATTTTAATTTTGTTAATTAATGTTATGTATGGATGAGTGTTTGATCGTAGAGTCACAAAGGGGTACCTTGTGTTACATGTGGACCGACCTGTCACTCCGTCATCCAATCCCGTGCCAGGGGATTACCTAACAGTAGGGGTATGAAAATTTCCAAAGACGTGATGTATAAAATATTTATAAAATATTCGTTCTGCTGAGCTGTCAATGGAAAGCCATGTTGGGTATCTCTTTCTGATGGAAGCCTTTCACATGGTCATACGCTCGTAGACACTGACAGGAGAGTCCAGACAGATTGCATGCAAGTGCTTTCCCCAGTATGATGATTTGGGACCGGTGGTGTTTGTGGTGATTCTCCGTATGTTGGGACTGGCTGTGCTTGCCCTGGTCCCTGGTAATCTCGTTGATGTAGTTGTTGCTTCGAGTAGATTGATATTACCAAAGAATTTCTGAATTCATTGATAGTTGAGGACCACTACTCATATGACGGTGATGGAAACATGATGAGCAGTTATGCCCCCTTCTTCTGGTGTTCTTGGCGCATGTGCAGTGTTATGTTGCTCAAGGATAGTATGGCTTGAGATAGGTAGCGTTCCATGGGTCTGAGGATTTATCCTTTCATGTTCCGCATGTAGTAATAACCCTTCCATGATACATTGTGAATTACATAGAGTCCTCCCCAAGTTGATGGTAGCTTGCCCCATTTCTTCTGACGGTAGTATTTCGGGATGAGAAGAAGTACATACTGCCCGTCTACAAAGTTACGAAGCTAAACCTTTTTGTTGTTGTATATGTCAAAAAATATACGAGGGTTAGTCGGGTAATATAACTGGTTCGACTGCGAAAAAGGGAATTTGATGACGAAAGTCCTTACCTAAACCAAGATGATAGTCGTTCAAAGACTTCTTCAGTCGCAGATGATAGGTAGGGTTGTTCTAGGGAGGGAAGCCGAAAGAGATAAGATTAGAGTTTCTCAGTTGTAAAGAGTTGCAGATGAATAGACTCTAAGAGAGAGAGTTGTAGAGAACTTGTTGTTATTCTGTGGTGTGTTTTATTCAGAATGACCAATCGTAGTTCTATTTATAGCTCTGCAAAACCCTAATATTTAGTCGGTGGGATAACAATAAGGAGAAATGATCATCACCTTCTCCTAAATCCCAATAATAACTAAGGATAGATAACCTGTCTAATCTATCCTAAGTTAACTTCTCCTAGACCCTAAGTTTATCCCTCCCCATTTGTGACGTGACCATCCTTTGTATGTGATGTGTTCGTGTGACGTGTTAGCATTCTTGCGAGATGTCACAACTTTGTGTTTGCACATAGTGGTCTTCTAGAGTCATGTGAAAAGCTCCAAAAGGATTTTTATAGCCGTGTGTATCATGTGGAGAGCACAAGCTTGGCTCAGGACTATTCTTCACCTAACTTCAGATGTTTTTTTTAGGTGAAGGAGTGCATGACGGCTTTATGAAGAGACTCAGGTAAAGTTTGGGCCCGATGAGGTGATATGATCTGAAAGTGGGCAGCATGACTAAGGTGCCATCAAACTATCGTTATCGTACTTGCGATCTGTCATCGACCCCTGTAATGGCCATCCATCCGCAACAGAGGCAAGGTGTCGGGTCTGATGAGGAAATATGGAGAGGCCTCGTACTCGTGGTATAGAGTACTAAATCGCCCACGGACCCGGAATAAGACTAAGGAGTTCGCAAATATTTTGAGAGACTCGTGGTAACGCTAAGGAGTCTGATGCTCGATCGAAAACTCGTGGTAACGCTAAGAAGTCTTGTTGACATATCAGAGATCCTGGATGAACCTTGGGAGCCTCTGATAGTCTATCGGTTAAAGACCCGGGATAACATTGAGGAGTCTTTAAAGTTGAGCATGGCTGGTCATGTGAGAGATTGAGCCTTTACCTTGGAGTGATAACGAATTTTAACTTCGGAGCGACATGGGCTCTTCGCCTTCGAACGATGAAGACTCTTTACCTTTGAATGATGTAGACTCTTCGCCTTGAAGCCATGGAGGCTCTCTGCCTAGGAGAATTGGAGGATCTTCGCCTCGGAGCAATGAAGGCTCTTCGTCTCTGAGTGATGAAGCTCTTCGCCTCTGAGTGATCGAATCTCTACGGGCCTAATCAGGATTCTTCAGCTTTGAGTTAGTTTTTCTATCTTTAGGAGTTGAACTTCATCATCCTTTCTTGGGATTCAACTTGTTTAAGTTCACACGCTCCTCTGCATGGCCCAATGTATTCTGGGTCCTGAGTACCTCGACTAGGTTGGCAAAGTTACGATTTTTCCTTGGACTACTGAAATTATAATTTTACCATTGGGCTGTAAAATGAGAGTTTTACCCTTGGTTCAAAAACACCATCTATATTAAGTCCCCTAATCAACGCGGAACCGTAAGTGTTGCGTGTTGAGTATATAGATGGTGTGTACCTTTATCGCAAGATCCCGATTACTTTTACCAAAAACGCTTCATCGCTTTGCTGAATCACCTTCGTTCGTTATGTCAACTGCATCTCATGAATTCTGATTCTGACGAGAGTTTTACTAAGACATAGTTGTTTTGGGGTAAAAACCGATTCTGTTGTTTTTGGTAAATTTGGGTGTGTTGATGAGAAACGAATTCAACCATAAACAAATGCACTGCACGGGAGTACTTTTAGATTCGAGAGATCAATCTGTAAGACTCTGGCCTAAACCAAGAAATGGTCGTTCCAGATTCAATTCGGTCACACGGTGAAGGAGAAGGGTTGATCTTAGGGAGAGAAACGAAGAAGGTGTTTGAGATCAGAATGTTGAATTATGAAGGTGTAGCTGTTTTATGACTTGTATCGAAAAATGGTTTCTGGCTACTTGTGTTGATAACACTTGTGTTCCTCTGTTGAAATAGGTAGAAATCCTATTTATACAAGTCATTGAGCGCACCCTGATCTCATAGGAAGTGGAGGAAGTTAAGTAATGGAGAAGTGGAGTTGTGCGGAAGGTGGTGATCATCGTGTTTCTGTTATGAGGGAAGACTGGTCACACTTTCACCCACTACTCTCATTACTGTTAACCGTTCGTCCTTTCCTGACACTTTCTCGTAATTGGCGTGTTGCACGCCGCACGCTGTAAACCGCCAGACCAATACCCAGTGAGCGTCCCCCAGTTTGTGACATGTTTGATGTCTTATGTGAATGGGTCAAGTCATCAGACCTTCCGCTAAAATCAACACATATTGCTTTTAGGTTAAATAATGAGTTATTCGTGAAATCAATATTTTGCATAACATTGCTTATAATCAATGTATAAAGCATCGCTTTTAAATAAGCAGCTGAAAATAGTCGATGTGCTAGAAGCATAGTTGTTTTAGAGCTCGATCGAATCAGTCACGAATTGAGCGTCTTAAACGTATCACGACCGGCCACCTTTGGGTGATCATTTGAGGACCCTATGGGCGAGCTATCACTTGGTCGATCGCTCCATGTGGAGGAGAGGTGGCGGTGATCACATTGCTACCTTGTTGGTTTTCTGAAAATAAATCTACACCATCCAACTAGGCTAGCAAAGTTGGATGGACGAGATGATTTGTGGCAGTTGTTTATTGCCATTAATGTAATTTTAGGGTTTAGGGGCCGTGCGTCCAACCCTATTTTGGCTGATCGATTGAAAGCGCTGGGCGTTAATTTGATCAGGCCGATCGGCCCTATGCAAAGGCAGGGCGCCAGTGAGCGCGCTGACATCTTTTGGGCCGCCTGGAATTGAATCTAAGCCACTTACTTTGGCTGGCAAAGATGGACGATCGTGATCGATTTGCGACAGTATCTCGTTACTGCAAATGCAATTTAGGGTTTCTAAAGCAGCGTGTTCACCCTACTTTGGGTGAACGATTCTATACGCTTTTGGCTTTCCGTGAGCTAGTCGATCGACCATGGGTGTAGCTGGGTCGCCGGTGAACGCGCCAGCACTTCTTTGATCGTTCGAAGGAAAATTTAAGTCGTCCAACTAAGCTAGACAAGTTGGACGGTCGTGATGTCTCTGAGACCGTTTTGGCCGGTCTTAGCTCGTTTGAGCTTTCTTCTTCAACAGCGCGATCACCCATATTTGGGGTTAGCGTTCGACGACGTTGGAGTGTGCTAGATGGAGTCCGACCGGTTGGGGTATTAGTGGGTCCGCTGGTGGTCATCCTGTGATCGCCCAGTTCCGCTAGGAGTAGACTAGGCCTATTAAATTACGTGGCCAAATTGTGTGGCCGTGATCATTTCTTAAGACTGATATGGACAGTCTAGATTGCCCTTAAGGAATTTAAACGCGTTCGGTCGCGCTAAATTTTAATTAAAAGGTGTGTAAACACGTTAATCTCTTTGTCAGACGGTGGTGTAGCCTACACGAGTGTTTTCATGCAAATTTCAATACTGACACTTTGGGAGATTCGTGCTACTCTGCTGCGAGTGAATATTAATCGTCATGTCATGCCAACATTGAAAGTTCAGCTAGGTAACATAGCATAGGAAAATACTCGGCAGGTGAATGCATTAGTGAATAATGCAATGGGTTAAAGTTTACATAATATCAGGGGTTATTGCTTCACGCACCATTCTGAATAAACTTCATAAATATGTTGAATTGCTCAATACATATGTCAGTGAAAAGGTTTATGCACTCATCACTTTCAAATGGCTTTTGTTCCTTTGCAGGATGACAGCATATTAAAATACAAGGTTTCATGATTTTAGCCCTAAACCGAAAACCACCATCAACATTAAGTCCCCTTCTTAGCACGTAATAGCGATGCTATTGTGGGGTAAGCACTAGATGGTGACGGACGAAGAAATTCACAAGAGAAGTTCGACGTACATTACCAGGATAGAGGTTGGCTCGGTTCTTTGAGCAAGATATGTTTCTTTTCAGCATACATCAGCTATCTTCAGGTAGATAAGTATCTATTTGATTGTTATCCCGCATCTAAGACTTTATTCACGGCAGGCAGACTCATTTTCTTCCCGAGATCTTGCTAATTTTTGGAATGTAAAGAAGACGCCGAAGCCTTTTCTCCCATTGCAGAATTGGTTTTCTTCTTCATTCCATGTATTGCTCCATATTCATCATGCGATTTGATTTTTGATTGACGCTGATGATTTTTTATATATATATATATACCAGTTGTTGATATAATCATAACGCCTTTTTGCAGTATATGATGGGAACTGCTGGTGATGATTACTCTTTTACTTCTCCAGAAAAGAGCTTTGAAGTCGACAAACCCGAGGCTAATGCGTTCGAGGAGGTGATGGCCAAAATAGATTCTCCATTTCGCGAAGCTGGTCGTGTCATACAGGGTATGTATCTTCTGCACCTACGCATCATTCGAGAGGTACTCATGCCTTTTTGGCTTCAGTCATCATAGAGGAGAGATAGAGGCACGACGAAGCGTCTCAGCCGACAAGCGCGAGAGCTAAAAGGTTTGCAGCTCAGCTAAAGAGGCGAAGGATCAAGCACGAGCGGCCTCCCCGCGAAAATATGCATGATTACCCTATCCGCAACGGAATCATAATTCTCGATTTTGACGTGGATGAACCGGAGCATCCTCAGAAGGCTGTTGGGGCAGTTTCTGAGGAAAAGGTCAAAGTAGCTTCCGTGGAGGGTATTGAAGCGATTGTTGGAGGGAACACTGAAGTGGCTACTGAGGAGAACATGGGAGCGGCATCGGGAGAAGATGTTGGCGCGTCTCCTGGAGGGAATATTGAAGCAGCTGTTGAGAGAGGCGTTGAAACGGCATCAAAAGGGGAAGTTGAGGCGGATTCCAGAGAGGATGCAGTAGTGGCTTGTGATGAAGGTGTTGAAGCAACTTCCAATGACGGCTCCAGTGAACACACTGCTGATCCCTCTAATTACTAGACTTTCCTTTCTTGCTTTCATTCATAGTTGAGCACTTCCCATAGTTTGTAGACACTTTCTTCTTATACTCAGGTTTTGTGGTTGAGCCTGGTTTTCATTGAATGATGTTTTTTTTTTTGTTTTTTTTTATTCACGATATCTGGGGGCCTTAGTTGTGGTAATCCCAGTAGGGTTGCAATAGAATCTCTCCATTCCATCGTACAACCAAAGAGAACGCGACATTCATAAGTGATGTTGCGTTTTTATGTGACCGCGCACTATCTTCGTGATGATTGCACGTAACCCTAAAAACAATGAAGGGGATGCAATAATGGAAACCAGAGATTGACCACGAACCTGTCTGTCCTCCAATTGATAACGTGTTGCAATCCGCCTAATTATGTGGTGGTCGAGAGGCCGCTTTATTGTTGGAGTAGACTGCCCTTCAGAGTACAAAGCGCTTGCTCTAATAATCATACGATTCCTTTCCCCTTTTTCTTTCTGCATGTATTCCTTCAACGTTTCTTGAAAGATATGAGAAGTTTCTTTTTGGGGTTTTGTCTTTCTGGTTTGAACTGATGGGTAATGATGAGGGTTTAAGCTTGCTCAAGACTTTGTGTCAAAATTCAGGAGTAAAGAGATTTCTAAAAGGAAATAAAATTTCGATTAACTGACGAATTGAAACCCTAATTATGAATGCAAGCAGTGCAATCATTTTGGAGGAATTACAAATATTGCATTAAAAGGGAAATTGCTGGAGAAAATACTAAAGAGAACGCTGGAGGAAAAAAAAGTAGCACAGCGTTTTAGGTATTGAAAGGATTGAGCCATCGTGAGTGAATTGTCACGCCTTCCAGTTTGCCGGCATTGATGAGCTTGCAGTAACCGCCTAAGATAACATCTGCCACCAGGTATGGCTTGTCTTCCTTTTCTGTAGGCGAATCAGGCTGAGCGGTCACCTTCACTGTCACATCTCCAACTTGAAACGCGGTCACCTTCACTACCATATCTCCAATTTGGAATGGGTTTGGGTGTTGCACAACTACTATATTTTTAGACTCGTTGTCTTTGATTGAGACGGCTTCTAAATTTTTGATAAAGCATTTGAAAGGACAAGCATCCCATTCACATCTCCTAGTAGTAGCTGGGTTGTTGATCGGAGCAAGTCCCTGAGCCTTAGCGGAAGGAGGAGGAGTGACTGGTTGCAAAAAGGGTTGTTCAATAAGACTTACTTGGGTTCGGAACCTTCGAATGTATGTCGATGGGCTCTCTCCAGGTAGCTGCATCACATTGGCAAGATGTTGATACGACAACATATAATCTTCGGGGTTGGACGGCTTGTTGGAAATCCTTTCAGGTATAGACACTGGCAAAGGACACACTCCCATCTTTGATTTGTTGTCATGCACCCACGAGCGCCCCAGAATCATATCATAGTTCGGGTAGTCTTTCACAATATGAAATTTTCCACGTGTTAGAGCGTCTCCCACCTTGATTTCGAGGTCGGTGTACCCATAGGCGTCTCTAGCCTCTCCTTCAGAATTTTTAATTATGGTTGGGTAGTGAACATCTTCTTGCTTTGAAATCTTTGCAGCTTTTAGGGTCTTGACAGTGACAATATTGAAATTAGATGCTACATCAATCAGTGTGTTGTCAAACTCGACATCCTTCAAGTGGGCGATGGTTAGGAGTGCCCCCAGTTACATCTCGCGTTTCCCAGGAAAGATTGGGGTTTGGGAGCCACCTCCTTAACGGGAAACAGACGGTCGCCTGATATGACATGGTTGAGGGCTCCAAACACGTCGTAACGCTGCGCCTTAGAGAAATACAGAATTTTACATAAATGCTCCATCATAGACTGCACAGTTTTTTGGACGGAGTCCCCAGAAATCGTGCAGCTCCTGACAGGAAAAGGGTCTCTGTGGACCCCTTCATTTCCTAATTGAAGTTCTCCCGCATCTACCTTCTCTTTGAAAATGCGCTTCAATTTGTTGCAGTCACTGGTTGGGTGATTGACAAACCTGTGGTAACGATAATATTTAGGATTCGCCATCTCTTCTTCAGTTGGCGGACGTCTGAGGGGAGGTAGCTTGATGGCGTCATCTTGAATCCATGCTTCCAGGAGTTCAATGACTTCATCTATTGGAAATGGGAAGTCTGGAGCAGCATCTCCAGCTTCTTGTACATGAGTCTTAGCCGCGGCTTTCCGGGATGGAGTCGCATGCGCCAGCGCTGCGCCCTTGGGTTGTTGCTCCGTTGCTGGAGCTTTTCTTTTCCCTCCTTCACCTACCACGCTTACAGAAGGACCGATGTTATATTGCTTGTTATTGAGACGTCTGTTTACTCGAGTTTTGTGTGCATCTTCACCCCTGGCCGGTCTGGTTCTTTCTAAAAGCGCTGGTGCGGTCGTAGCCGATCGCTTAGCAGCTTCATGGAGTTCGGAGAACGTCTGGAAGCGCAGGTTTTCCAGTAAAGCACGATCGATGGGAACCATACCGTTAATGCATGACTCCACCAGCTGTTGTTCGATCACATTTGGGTCGTGACAATCCAAAGCTTGAATTCTGAATCTCTTGACGTAATCGTTTGGATGCTCGTTGTTTCGTTAAAATATTCTTCCCAAGTCTGAGAAAGTGATTTGCTCAGACACGAAGAAATACTTCTTATGGAAAGCGGTGACCATCTCACACTAGTTCGATATGTTGTTTGGTGTGATGTTGTTGTACCAGGTATACGCTCTTCCAGTAAGCGACTTTGAGAACTCTTTCTGGCGAAGGACGTGATTGTATTCGTGCTCTACCAAGGATTCCAGAAAACGAGAAATGTGTTCGCGAGCGTTACCAGTACCATCATAAAGGGAAAACTGAGGAGAGAAGTATCCTCTCGGGAGAGGAACTCTTTGCACATCAGGAGGATACGGAGGTTAGTGCTGGTGCAAGTCTACCGGGTTTTCCTTGCCTCGATTTTGGAGAAGTCGTTCTAGATCCTCACGCGTGATGAAATTAGATGGTTGATTCATTTCTCTTGAGCGCTTAGGAGCAACACAAACTTCCTCATCTATGAATGCACGCCATGTTGAAGTGATTGCGTCAAGAGTGTTGAAAGTACTCCTTATTGGTTCCGTGGGCGGACGCGGCACTTGTGGTAGTCGCTCTGTTAGCGTCTTTATGAAAGTGAGTACCTCTTTCTGAGTTGTAGCCATGTCTGTCTGAGCCTTAGCGAGAACTTCTTGTCTTTCCATTAAATCGACAATGGTAATAGGGGGTTGGCCTCCTATGGATCCTCTGGTCTCTCGTCCCGATGGGGGAGTGGCGATAGCTCTAGTAACAACCGGGGTGTTACGCTTGAAGAAACATTGGGGGTGGCGGCAGCGGCTCTGGCTCTGGTGATTGGAGGTGTCACGCCTAAGGGAATGTTTCATACGTCGCTGGTGTTGGTGATTGAGGATGTAGTGCCACGAGACGCGTTGATCGTGCTGGTAGGTGGTACATTGGTGTCATCGGCAACAACGTTGATACCAGGGGTGTTGTCAGCGCCAGTAACATCGGAATTGGTCGCTGATCCAGACCTAAGATCCACCATCTTGAATTTGAGAAAATTGAAATGAAATTAAAAATTGATCTTGCAACCGAGAGATTAATCTCCCACTGTGGTCGCCAGTTGTTTTGGGGTAAAAACTGATTCTGCTGTTTTTGGTAAATTTGGGTGTGTTGATGAGAAACGAATTCAAACCCTAAACAAATGCACTGCACGGGAGTACTTTTAGATTCAAGAGATCAATCTGTAAGAATCTGGCCTAAACCAAGAAATGGACGTTCCAAATTCAATTCGGTCACAAGGTAAAGGACAAGGGTTGATCTTAGGGAGGGAAGCGAAGAAGGTGTTTGAGATCAAAATATTGAATTATGAAGGTGTGGCTGTTTTATGACTTGTATCGGAAAATGGTTTCTGGCTACTTGTGTTGATAACACTTGTGTTCCTCTGTTGAAATAGGTTGAAATCCTATTTATACAAGTCATTGAGTGCACCCTGATCTCATAGGAAGTGGAAGAAGTTAAGTAATGGAGAAGTGGAGTTGTGCGGAAGGTGGTGATCATCGTGTTTCTGTTATAAGGGAAGACTGGTCACACTTTCACCCACTACTCTCATTATTGTTAATCGTCCATCCTTTCCTGACACTTTCTCGTAATAGGCGCGTTGCACGCCGCACTCTTTAAACCGCCATACCAATACCCAGTGAGCATCCCACAGTTTGTGACATGTTTGATGCCTCGAGTGAATGGGTCAAGTCACGAGACTTGCCGCTAAAATCAGCACATAGTGCTTTTAGGTTAAATAATGAGTTATTCGTGAAATCAATATTTTGCATAACATTGCTTATAATCAATGTATAAAGCATCACTTTTAAATAAGAAGCTGAAAATAGTCGATGTGCTAGAAGCATCGTTGTTTTAGAGCTCGATCGAATCAGTCACGAATTGAGCGTCTTAAACGTAGAACGACCGGCCACCTTTGGGTGATCGTTTGAGGACCCTATGGGCGAGCTATCACTTGGTCGATCGCTCCATGTGGAGGAGAGGTGGCCGATGATCTCAATGCTACCTTGTTGGTTTTCTGAAAATAAACCTATTCCATCCAACTAGGCTAGCGAAGTTGGATGGACGAGATGATTTGTGGCAGTTGTTTATTGCCATTAATATAATTTTAGGGTTTAGGGGCCGTGCGGCTAACCCTATTTTGGCTGATCGATTGAAAGCGCTAGGCGTTAATTTGATCAGGCTGATCGGCCCTATGCAAAGGCGGGGCGCCAGTGAGCGCGCTGACATCTTTTGGGCCGCCTGGAATTGAATCTAAGCCACTTACTTTGGTTGGCAAAGATGGACGATCGTGATCGATTTGCGACAGTATCTCGTTGCTGCAAACGCAATTTAGGGTTTCTAAAGCAGCGTGTTCACCCTACTTTGGGTGAACGATTCTATGCGCTCTTGGCTTGCCGTGAGCAAGTCGATCGACCATGGGTGTAGCTGGGTCGCCGGTGAACGCGCCAGCACTTCTTTGTCCGTTCGAAGGAAAATCTAAGCCGTCCAACTAAGCTAGCCAAGTTGGACAGTCGTGATGTCTCTGAGACCGTTTTGGTCGGTCTAAGCTCGTTTGAGCTTTCTTCTTCAACAACGCGATCACCCATATTTGGGGCTAGTGTTCGACGATGTTGGAGTGTGCTAGATGGAGTCCGACCGATTGGGGTATAAGTGGGCCCGCCGGTGGTCATCCTGTGATCGCCTAGTTCCGCTAGGAGTAGACTAGGCCTATTAAATTGCGTGGCCAAATTGTGTAAGGCCGTGATCGTTTCTTAAGACTGATATGGACAGTCTAGATTGACCTTAAGGAATGTAAACGCGTTCAGTCGCGCTAACTTTTAATTAAAAGGTGCGTAAACACGCTAATCTCTTTGTCAGAGGGTGGTGTAGCCTACGCGAGTGATTTCATGCATATTTCAATACTGACACTTCGGGAGATTCGTGCTACTCTGCTGCGAGTGAACATTAATCGTCATGTCATGCCAACATTGAAAGTTCAGCTGGGGAACATAGCATAGGAAAATACTAGGCAGGTGAATGCATTAGTGAATAATGCTATGGGTTAAAGTTTACAGAATATCAGGGGTTATTGCTTCACGCACCATTCTGAATAAACTTCATAAATATGTTGAATTGCTCAATACATATGTCAGTGAAAAGGTTTATGCACTCATCACTTTCAAATGGCTTTTGTTCCTTTGCAGGATGACAGCATATTAAAATACAGGGTTTCATGATTTTAGCCCTAAACCGAAAACCACCATCAACAATAGTTCAGTCTGAGATTGCTAGTCGCGAGCCAGGAAATAGTTTATGACATATACACATGAGTCCCTAGTGTTGACACATCTTCATTTGTAAGCTTTCTTTGAGTTAGGCCCGATCCTAAACACTCCCACTCATGTATTTTCACGTCATTTTCGAACAACAACATAACAGAGTCATGCTTGGCGCGGCGGTGTCCTGCCATGAACTTCAACCTAAGTGACGACTTTTGATACCTAAATGTCTCTAACAGACATGCCTATTTGATTTCCCGTTTGATGTGTTCCAAATCTAGGTCTGCAAATATGGTTGTAGTAGACAAATCTAGCATACCTCACGGATCTGGAACACTTACACTCTTATCAAAGAGAAGCCTAACCACCACTCAAGAATAATCCAAACAAATCAAAAAAGAATTTAGATATCTATCTTGAAGAATCACAAAGTCCGAGACGAAGAAAACTTTGTGATTTTTATCTATCTTGCTCCTGATCTAGAGTTCATGAACTTCAACAACTAGTTGAACAATATCCATATATAAGAACTATCGGGTAAAAAGATAGTCTGAACGGGGTTTACGAATCCCTAAGTAAAGTCTTCGAAGTCTTAACCTAATTCAGTTCTATAAAGAAACTTAGGTTATAAAGGACAACTCTAGATTTGCTACTTGGACAAATGACTGCCATGGATTAATAAATCCATTTGCAAGATTCTTTCTATTTATAGATTTTCAAGGCTACAGATACCTTTGAATTCAAGCTAACTTAGCCTGAGTTTAAGCAAACACTTTCACAGTCTATATGAAATTCTAAGTTAAGAATTTATGTAAGCAAGTGAAAAGTCCGTCTTGATATTACGCAAAAGAATATGCAATATGGTCCAAAAAGTTATGGAACCGTGCACAATAATAATTCATAGTGTCTAAGTAAGCCTGTGAAGTTAAAAGCAATAACAGTGTTCAATAACACTTAAGCCTAAATACCACAAGCCCAAAGTGATTTTGTGAATAAAGTTGTCTTAGAAGTGTCTATGAGAGTTTTACAAAAGTGAACTTAGTCATATATGGCAGTTCGTGAGCTTTTACTATCTGAAACTGGGCAGGTATGCAAAATGGTTATCATACCTCTTGGTAGTTCCCAAATTCAGATCCAAAGGGTATGCATACCTGTTAGAGCACTGCTCGGTCGAACTCGCATGCGTTGCTATCTCAAGCATGTTTGTCAATATTAGTGATCAAAACTATAAGTCTTGATTTCTAGTCTACTTATAGATGTCTCGGACTAGGACATAGATTGTGTAGTTGAGCCTTAAACTTCACGGCGTTCATCATTTGAAGACGAAGAACTACTATGGAGAGCTTGTGGAACTTCATCAACAAAAGGTATGTGGAGACTGAAACTCATCTATCACTTGGAAAGTCTATTTCTACTCTATCTCCTATATTGAGACATAAGTCGTGTTACGATGTAGTTTTCTATTATACACATTTGAGATTTCGAGTTGAGTTTAACTCGCTTATATATTTCTCGGAATATGTGTTGGCAATCTTTCGCTTCGACCAAGTTCATCTTATATTCTTGACGCAAGTCAAAAGATGATTGTTGATGGTGGATTTTCATTTAAGGCTAAAATTGTAAAAGCCAAAATTATGCGCTAACATCTTGCAAAAGATAAAGCCATTAATGAGTGATGAATACTTCTTCACTTTACTAATTCACCTAGAATGGAGCATGTAACAACAATCCCAGTATTCTGTGAATTAAATACACAAAATTCATCCAGGTTGGAGCATGCAAAGAACAATCCCATATACCCTGTGAATTTACAGCATTATTAATTAATGCATATCCAGCCTTGTATTTCCTGTACTCATTACCGGTGCGGCATGACGACTGAGTGTTATTCTCAGCAGAGCAACACGAACCTCCAAGCATTAGTAGTAAAACATGTACGAAATACCCTTACAAGCTACAACTCTCGGCGTGTTATACTAGCCCGATTGAGCATACAACTCTCGGTGTGTTATACTAGCCCGATTGAGCGTATTTGAATCTGGACTGACCATATCAGTCTCAGAAACGATCACGACCATCCAACTTCACCAGCATGATTGGATGGCTTAGATTAAATCCATGACCCCAAGCAGGTATTGGAATATACACCACCGACCCAACGCGGGCCCCGCATGGTCGGCCTCCCCAAAACGGTGGCATAGTTTGCCAAACCGTCCAAACCAAATCAGTATGGACGGAAAACCCTAAATTAGGGTTTGCGGCACATTACATGTATCGCAAAACAGTCTCAACCATCCATCTTCGCAGGCATAGATGGAGGGTATAGATGTAGATTCAAAGGGCCCTGAGCATGTCAACACAAACACCGTGGGCCCGCCTACATACCTGACCGATCAGGACCAACTATGGTTGGTCGTCTTGATTCGTGCGTCCCAAATCGGGTATGACACACGACCCGGCAAAACTCGATTAGGATTTGTGTCGCGATCACGAGCGTCCCTTTTCTCCCCGCTCGGATGAAGGGTCCAGGAATAGACTAAGCAGTCCTAAGTATCAACATGATCATCTGCGGGCCCACCTATCTCCACAGTCGATCGGCCAAGACCAAACTTGGCTGTACACCTCGACTCGCACGCCCAAACCAGGCGTGGTCGCACCTCCTAATTGTAAACTGATCTCGACCACTCAACTTCTCCGGACAAATTGAGTGGCTTAGAACACGTTTCTGTGAGGCAATGAAGTACATGCGTGAACACCAGCCTACCACCCACACGCCGAATCAATCGGCCGGGACCGACCAGGCTTGGTCGTCTTGAAACGCGCGCCCGAAGTGGGCATGATGCGCGGCTTTTGCGGCACCAGATTTCTGTTGCAAATCAATCTCAACCGCTCCTCTTTGCCGGTCAAATTGAGTGGCCTAGATCGCACCTTCATGGGACAGTGAGGTACGGACGTGTACACTGGCATGCCGTCTACACGCATGCCCGGTCGGTCCTTTCCAAAACACCCCCATGCTTGGTTTCGACCAAGCTGAAGAGTGATGCCTGCGCACCTCTTCAAAACCCTAAAACTTCATCAATGGTCGCAGATGAGCGTCACAGATCATCTCGTCCGTCCAACTCTACCATCTTGGTCAAGCAGTCCTGGTTAGGAGTTAAGAGACCAAAGAAGGCATCACCACGATCACCGTCCACCACTCTTCCACATGAGGTGATCGGCCAAATCAGGGCTTGCCTGTATAGCCTCCAAACGATCACTCGAAGATGGCTGGACATGATGCTATTTTAAGACGCTTAAATTCGTGACTTACTCCGTTAAGCCTTAAAAACAGCAATGCTTCATACATGCTGAATATACTTGATGCAGTACCTGCATAGAATACACACGATACTTCACAAGTATCGACTTCCTAAATAACTTAGTTATTTAGTCTAGCATTACATGCTACTTTCTGTGGGTCCCACGATCCACACACTCGAGACATCAATCATGTCACAAACTGGGGGATACATACTGGGGTATTGGTCTGGCGGTTTACAGCGTGCATCGTGCAACGCGCCATCACAAGAACGTGTCAGGAAGTCATGGACGGTTAGAGACGACAGGAGAAGTGGGCAAGACTGGTCGTGTAACACCAACACACAACTCCACTACTCCATCACTCCACTTCCTCCACTTCCCACGAGAGACGTGAATAAGGATCAAATGACTTGTATAAATAGGTTCTCCTACCTATTTTCAAAAAAAAAAAAACAGAACAAGTCCAGACAACAGAGGCAAGTGTTGATACCATCGTATTCAAACACCGGAACTGATAGCTTACATCCTGCAAGCCGGTTCAGCTTTCTGATACAAGTCATACATAGCCAACACCTTCACAATCTCAACACCTTCTTCGCTTCCTTCCCTAATATCAACCCCATCTCCTTCACTTTGTGACCGAAACAAGTCCTGAAACGGCCATTTCTTGGTTTAGGCCGGATTTGCACAGATTGATTTCTCGAATCTACAAGCACTCCCGTGTAGTGCATTTGTTTAAGGTTTAAACTCATTTCTCATCCACACACCCCAAATTACCAAAACCGGCAAAGATAGTTTTCACCCATAAACAATTGGCGACCACAGCGGGAGGTTAATCTCTCGGTTGTAAAGTCAATTTCTTCGAAATCCGATCCAATTTTATCAATTTCAAAAGGGTAGATCTTAGAATCAATTCAATCATCAATCCATTTCAAGATGGTAGAACTCAGGTCTGGATCAGTAATCAATTCTGATGGAGCTAGTGTGGATAACACTCCCGGTGTCGATGTACCTGCCAGTGGAGCTACCGTGGTCATTACATCTTATGGAGCCGTCACTTCTACCACCACTGCCAGCGTAGTAGGAGATGTTCCAGTAAGTGTAACACCTCCCATCACCAGAGCCAGAGCAGCCGCAAATCCCAGCATCTCATCAAGTGTAACACCTCTGTTAGTCACCAGAGCAATAACTTCCACTCCTTCATCAGGACGAGGAGCCGGAGGGACGAGAGGAGGACCATCCCCCATTACCATTGCAGACTTGATGGAGAAGCAGGAAGTTCTTGCTAAGACTCAAACGGATATGGCCGCAACTCAGAAAGAGGTACTCACTTTTCTTAAAACATTAATTGATCGATTGCCACAAGAGCCGCGACATCCCCTGGAGCAAAAAAGGAACGCATTCAATGCACCGGAGAAGAACTTCAGCGGCGCGGACCTCTATGGATCTGATCAAAGAAGCGACATCAGATATGAGCGGTCCTGTCATGGAGACTCCTACACTGGGGACTGATCCTCACAAAGATTCTCCTCAAGTCAATAGTTTCACTATGAACCATAGGCCGGTGGATCTGGAAGCGGTTTCTCTAGTGGAAAGTTTATGCGAACTTTCACACCTCTCGAAGAATCAGCGCGCGGAGACGTTTTGCTGCAATCAACCAGAGGAAGGTCACGACCGTGCCCTACATGTCACCGCACGCATCAAGGATTCAGAGTTCAAGACGGCCCTTATCTACACAGGAGCGTCTTTGAATTTTATTACTCTCAAGACTCTCAGGACATCCAAGGTTCTCCCAGGCAAGTTCGTACGGAAGCCTACCACAATGACGGAGTTCGAGGGAAACCAAACCAGCACATACGGGAGAAGCTCCGTGGAAAGAATCAGACAAGTTCGTTGCGTCCCACTCCCCACGTGGGCGTCAATTCAGGAAGAAGACCGGCTTGCATCATTGAGGGCTAAAACCCACGATGCATCTTTGCTGACGAAGCATTCTTCTCCATCCTGTGAAGCCACGACCCACGTTCACACGAAGAGGGAACGAACTTTTGTGGCGAGTCGTGACCAGAAAGGGAAAACGGTATACCGATACTGCCATTATCAATTAGCAGGGGAGACTGTTACCCAGTATCTCCACCCAATGGAATGCTACAACAGCAACGAACCACAAGAACAAGTGCTAGATGCTCCACAACAGCTGCAAGATGGCACCAACCAGGACAACTGATGAGATTGAAATCATTGAGGAATCTCCTAGGCCTATCTCCATCAGCTCAACCTTGTGTACGGATAAACGCACGAAGCTCGTGGAACTTCTCAAAGAGTACCAGGACATATTCGCTTGGAGATATGAAGAAATGCCGGATTTAGATGAAAATTGGTCACCCATCATCAACATGTCATGCCTGTATCCAAGTCGGTTAAACAGTTGTAGTTCAGAGAGAGGAAAATGGATAGATCGGGTGCTGCATAGACTTCGAGAGACTTGAACAGTCTTTGCTCCAAAAACGATCCTCCTCTACCTAACATCGACATGTTAGTATATGCAACCAGCGGACACGGCATGTTCTCCTCCATGGATGGATGTAGCGGCTACAACCAGATAAGGATGTACGAGTATGATGCAAGTAAGATAGCTTTTCAAACTCCTCTCGGAAATTTTTATTATACCATACTGCCATTTGGTTTAAAGAATACCGGTGCAACGTATCAACGCTCTATGACGGCAATCTTCCACTGGAGCCGATACCTCAAGGGAGCAGCCTCAAGAAGATAACGATGTCCACGCGTCATATCGAGCAAGATCCGGGCGAGTCACTCTATCAGATAGTGGTCGAACAAGATCCAGACGAGTCACTTTATCAGACAGTGGTACATGTCTATCATGCTATGTTGGAGAATCTGCGCTTTTGGTCATCCTCTGGAGCTGTTAAACGCTCATCTACAACAACATATGCCCTGATAGAAAGAAACATGCCTGCCGGTAATGAAGAGCCTCATAATGTTTGTAGAGGCATATATCTCACCAACAAATAAATACAACCTTCACCTTTCGTAGCGGTTCCTCTGAAGCGACAAGAGGAAAACCACCGAGATACAACATCCTGCGCGTCCGTCAACTCCAACTCCAGTACTACATGCACGACTCCCACAATGATGAAACAATGTCCAAGATATTTCATATCTGGCTCGACAACAACCACTACGAACAAATCATGTAAACCACGCTTGGGGACTGAGGCTCAGCATGAAGTTCCTTCACCGTCGATCAAGGAATTCTTCAACATGAGAGAGATGGTCGATCAAGAAGCATGGAATTTGCAATGGTAAATCGAATCAAGAGGGAAACACTTCAACGCTTCCTCTAGCGAAGCCGCCATGGTCTATTCAAGAGCCACCTCAACGCTCTCTCCGGGACCCACGTTCGCTTCAGAATACTTCTTCAACACTCTCTCCAGGATCCACCTCAACATTCGCACCAGAAACCACTTTAACATCCTCTCGAGCCGTTTCAACACTCAAGCTGCATCAATAGTCTGCGCTCTGGTCAAGTTATCTTTGATGTACTCATTTCTCAACATACGTCTCATCCATCCTTCATGAGGGCCCAGCGGAGAATGAAAAACCTTGAAGTCGATAGGAGAAGGGTTATCTTGTGGAACGTATATTTTCATATAGTTGAAAGGGCGCGATGAACAACTCATCATCAATGTTCGGCATATCTTTGAAGCTGTCAACACCTCATGACTTGGCACCAACATTATCCCCAGAAGACATCTCAACAGGAGTTCTTTTCTTCATTCTACAATAAAATACATGAGTCAGTACTTGTATAAAAACACGTGAGATGTGTAGTCACACACGACAGAACACTTTCACGTTGGAGTACACAAGGCTGGTATTGGGTCCAAACACCGGTATTGATCAAGTTTCAAGTCCTGTTGATCAAGTCACAAGTCCGGTATTGATCAAGTCACAAGTCCGGTATTGCTCAAGTTTCAAGTCCGGTGTTGATCAAGTCACAAGTCCGGTATTGATCAAGTCACAAGTCCGGTATTGCTCAAGTTTCAAGTCCGGTGTTGATCAAGTCACAAGTCCGGTATTGATCAAGTCACAAATCCGATATTGCTCAAGTTTCAAGTCTGGTATTGATCAAAGTCACAGGCTGGTATTCGAATAAAACAGGCGCACGTAGTAGGGCCGGTTTTCAGTCGAAACACAAGGTCGACGTTCAGTCAGGCACGCGGCGGGTCCCACTTGATCCCAACCCCAGATTGGTCGAAGCAGACACAACCGTCCCCAACATTATCCCCAGAAGACAACACAACCTCCTGACTTGGCACCAACATTATCCCCAGAAGACATCTCAACAGGAGTTCTTTTCTTCATTCTACAATAAAATACATGAGTCAGTACTTGTATAAAAACGCGTGAGATGTGTAGTCACACACGACAGAACACTTTCACGTTGGAGTACACAAGGCTGGTATTGGGTCCAAACACCGGTATTGATCAAGTTTCAAGTCCGGTGTTGATCAAGTCACAAGTCCGGTATTGATCAAGTCACAAGTCCGGTATTGCTCAAGTTTCAAGTCCGGTGTTGATCAAGTCACAAGTACGGTATTGATCCAGTCACAAGTCCGGTATTGCTCAAGTTTCAAGTCCGGTGTTGATCAAGTCACAAGTCCGGTATTGATCAAGTCACAAGTCCGATATTGCTCAAGTTTCAAGTCTGGTATTGATCAAAGTCACAGGCTGGTATTCGAATAAAACAGGCGCACGTAGTAGGGCCATTTTGATCCGAAACACGTGGTCGACGCTCGATCAGCACGCAATGGTCCACTTGATCCCAGCCCCAGATTGGTCGGGCGCAGACACAACCGTCCCCAATAAAAGTTCTCTCAAGAAGGCGTTTCAGCTCCAACACTTCAACGCTCTCCGGGCCTCGCTCCGTAAGCCGCTTAACGCTTTCTACAGACCCACATTTACATTTGAGCACACAAGGTTCATTTAAAAATAAAAAAAAAAAAAAATAACTTGCTCACATCGGGTCCCACGTTCGAGCAAAGCAAACAGCAAGGACGGTGTTTGGTCAAAGCATCAAGTCCGGTGTTTAGTCAAGCTAGCTGGGTCGGTGTTTGGTCGAAGTAGCAAGATGACACTCGAGCAAGTACATACACCGTACGGTCAAAGTAGGCACAAGACGTGGCCGACGTTTGAAACATGTACACGGTGGTCCCGCGTTTGATCGAAGCATGCACATCTGCCCATGTTCGAATCAAGCATGCTTACATCGGTCCCACGTTCGATCAAGCAGCGCAGCGGACCCACGATTAACCAAAAACAGGCACATCAAGCCCACGTTCGATCAAACAGTGCAGAACCCCACGAACGAAAAAAGGCGTAATAGTCCATCAAGCGAGCAAGACCGACATCATGCTAGGGGAACACTGGCCGGACGCCTCTTGAACGTGACATGCTCCAAGGACGGGGGATGACCCGTCTCTCCGGTAACATCTAACTTTGTCTCATAAGCTTTGTATTTAAATGTCACCATCTCATGCCTACCCCACAATGGTGTAACCATTACGTGCTAGGCAGGGGACTTAATGTTAATGGTGGATTTTCATTTAAGGCTAAAATTGTAAAAGCCAAAATATGCGCTAACATCTTGCAAAAGCTAAAGCCATTAATGAGTGATGAATACTTCTTCACTTTACTAATTCACCTAGAATGGAGCATGTAGCAACAATCCCAGTATTCTGTGAATTAAATACACAAAATTCATCCAGGTTGGAGCATGCAGCAACAATCCCATATACCCTCGTGAATTTACAACATTATTAATTAATGCATATCCACCTTGTATTTCTGTACTCATTACACGTGCGGCATGACGATTGAGTGTTTTTCTCGTGCAGAGCAACACGAACCTCCAAGCATTAGTAGTAAAACATGTACGAAATACCCTTACAAAGCTACAACTCTCGGCGTGTTATACTAGCCCGATTGAGCATACAACTCTCGGTGTGTTATACTAGCCCGATTGAGCGTATTTGAATCTGACCGACCATATCGGTCTCGAAACGATCACGACCATCCAACTTCACCAAAGATGATTGGATGGCTTAGATTAAATCCATGACCCCAAGCAGGTATTGGAATATACACCACCGACCCAACGCGGGCCCCGCATGGTCGGCCTCCCCAAAACGGTGGCATAGTTTTCCGAACCGTCCAAACCAACCAGTATGGACGGAAATCCCTAAATTAGGGTTTGCGATACATTACATGTATCGCAAAACGTCTCAACCATCCATCTTCGCAGGCATAGATGGAGGGTGTAGATGTAGATTCAAAGGGCCCGAGCATGTCAACACAAACACCGTGGGCCCGCCTACATACCTCGATCGATCGGTCAGGACCAACTATGGTTGGTCGTCTTGATTCGTGCGTCCCAAAGCGGGTATGACACACGACCTCGCAAAACTCGATTAGGATTTGTGTCGCGATCACGACGTCCCCTTTTCTCCCCGCTTCGGATGAAGGGTCCAGGGAATAGACTAAGTAGGTCCCAGGTGAAGTATCAACATGATCACCGCGGTCCCACCTATCTCCACACTCAATCGGCCAAGACCAAACTTGATGTACACACCTCGACTCGCACGCCCAAACCAGCGTGGTCGCACCTTCTAATTGTAAATCGATCTCACCACTCAATCCTCCTAGGACAAATTGAGTGGCTTAGATCACATTTCTATGAGGCAATGAAGTACATGCGTGAATACCAGCCTACCACCCACACGCCGAATCAATCGGGCGGACCGACCAGTGCTTGGTCGTCTTGAAACGCGCGCCCGAGTGGGCATGATGCGCGGCTTTTGCGGCACCAGATTTCGTTGCAAATCAATCTCAACCGCTCCTCTTTGCTTGGCCAAATTGAGTGGCCTAGATCTCACCTTCATGGGACAAAGGAGGTACGGACGTGTACACCGGCATGCCGTCTACACGCATGCCCTACTGGGTCCTTTCCAAAACACCCCATGCTTGGTTTCCACCAAGTCAAGAGTGATGCTGCGCACCTCTTCAAAACCCTAAAAAATTCATCAACGGCCGCAGATGAGCGCCACCGATCATCTCGTCCGTCCCAACTCTACCAAAATTGGTCAAGCGAGTCCTGGTTAGGAGTTAAGAGACCAAAGAAGGCATCACCACGATCATCGTCCACCACTCTTCCATATAAGGTGATAGGCCAAATCATGGCTTGCCTGTATAGCCTCCAAACGATCACTCAAAGATGGGCGAACATGATGCTATTTTAAGACGCTTAAATTCGTGACTTACTCCGTTAAGCCTTAAAAACAACGATGCTTCATACATGCCGAATATACTTGATGCGGTAAACTGCATAGAATACACACGATACTTCACAAGTATCGACTTCCTAAATAACTTAGTGTTGATGGTGGATTTTCATTTAAGGTTAAAATTGTAAAAGCCGGGGAAAATTATGCGCTAACATCTTGTAAAGATAAAGCCATTAATAAGTGTTGAATACTTCTTCACTTTACTAATTCACCTAGAATGGAGCATGTGGCAACAATCCCATTCTCAGAATTAAATACACTAAATTCATCCAGTTGGAGCATGTAGCAACAATCCCATATACCATGTGAATTTATAGCATTATTAATTAATGCATGAACAAATTTTGTATTTCCTTTACTCATTATCGCTGGCATGATGATGAAAGTGTTGCTCTCCTCAGCAGCAACACGAACCTCCAAGCATTATAATGAAAGTATGTATGAATACCCGTACATGCCGCAACTCTCGGTGTGTTATACTAGCCCGATTGAGAACTCTCGGTGTGTTATACTAGCTCGATTGAGCATCCAGACTTGTCTGTTTCGATCGATATGATCTCTCGTTCATCCAACCTCACCAAAGATGATTGGATGGCCAGATCAATTCCATAACCCCTGCTGTATGGAATATTCACTGCCGAACCAACGCGGACCCCGCATGGCTCGGCCTCCCAAAATATTGGCATAGCTTGCCAAAAACGTCCAAACCGGAGCGTATGGACTAAAAAAAAACTAAATTAGGGTTTGCGGCATATTACATGTGTCGCAAAAATAGTCTCAACCATCCATCTTCGCAGTATAGATGGAGGGGCGTAGATGTAGATTCAAAGGGCCCGTGAGCATGTCAACACAATCACCGTGGGCCCGCCTACATACCATGACCAATCGTTCGGACCAACCATGGTTGGTCATCCCACTCCGTGCGCCTGAACAGCATGACGCACGCCAAGTTAAACCCAAAATTAGGGTTTTGAGCATCACGAGCGTCCATCTTCTCCTAAGCACGAATGGAGGGTCCTGCATTAGATTAAGCAGTCCTGGTCATACCGGCATGACTACCGGGGCCAGTTTATCCCCTCACCGGATCGGCCAAGGCATATCATGCCTGGCTATCCCAAAACGCGTCCAAACTTGCGTGGTCACACTTCCCAAATTGCAAACCCGATCTCGACCACTCAACTTCACCTGGACGATTTGAGTGGCCTAGATCACGTTTTCATGGGACAAAGTATAGACGTGAATACCAGCCTACCACCTACATGCGGACGGATTGGGCAAGACCGACCAAGCTTGGTCGCCTTGAACGCGCGCCTCCGAAGTTGGCACGATGTGCGGCTTCGCGGCACCAGATTTACATTGCAAAATCGATCTCAACCACCCCTCTTTTCTTAGGCCAAATCGAGTGGCCTAGATCGCGCCTTTATGGGACAGAGAGGTACGGACGTGTACACCAAGATGTCGTTTTACACGCATGCCCTAAGCCGGTCCCTTTCCAAAACCCTTCCCATGCTTGGTTTCGACCAAGTCAAGAGTGATGCTCACGCACCTCTTCAAAACTCCTGATTCCATCAACGGTGTGATGAGTGTCTCAAAGATCATCTCGTCCGTCCGACTTCCTTCACCGCTTGGTTATACAACCCCGGTCGAGTTAATTGGTCAATGAGGCGTCATGGTGATCACCACCCGCCGCTTTTACCACACCATGATGCGCACTGCATAAAAATACACGATACTTCACAAGTATCGTTTCTGAATAACGCAGTTATTCAATTTAACATCACATGCTACCTTTTGTGGGTCCCACGATCCACATTCCAGACATCAATCATGTCACAAACTGGGGGATACATACTTTGGGGTATTGGTCTGGGGTTTACATCGCGGTGCGTGCAACGCGCCATCACAAGAACGTGTCAGGAAGTCATGGACGGTTAGAGATGACAGGAGAAGTGGGCAAGCCTGGTCGTGTGACACTAACACATTACTCCACTACTCCATCACTCCACTTCCCACGAGAGACGTGAATAAGGCACAAATGACTTGTATAAATAGGTTCTCCTCCCTATTTTCCAAACAGAAGAAAAACAACACAAGTCCAGACGAGACAGAAACCAAGTGTTAATACAAAAACGTATTCAAACACCCAGAGCCTGCTTGCATCAATAGTAAGCCTGCTCACCTTTCTGTTACAAGTCATAATCAAGCCAATACCTTCACAATCTAAACACCTTCTTCGCTTCCCTCCCTAAGATCAACCCCATCTCCTT
This sequence comes from Papaver armeniacum, assembly GCA_023531295.1. NCBI lineage: Eukaryota > Viridiplantae > Streptophyta > Magnoliopsida > Ranunculales > Papaveraceae > Papaver > Papaver armeniacum. The sequence goes on along the minus strand of JAJJWW010011272.1, from coordinate 8,193 downwards.
CACTTTGTGACCGAAACAAGTCTGGAACGGCCATTTCTTGGTTTAGGCCGGACTTGCACAGATTGATTTCCGAATCTACAAGCACTCACCGCGCAGTGCATTTGTTTAGGGTTTAGATTCATTCCTCATATACACACCCCAAATTACCAAATCCGGCAGGAATAGTTTTCACCCATAAACAATTGGCGACCGCAGTGGGAGATTGATCTCTCGGTTGCAAAAAATTGAATTCTCAATTTTTCGGTTTTCATCTCGCGATGTATCCTCACCAGGAAACCAAAGGTGGTTCAGATACCATGGGAAGTATAGCTAGAATGCTGGAAGATGTCTTGGCAAATCAAGCTGGTATCGCTAGAAGACAAAGCGAAACATTCCGCCTTTTGAATGATATAACAGCACAATTACAAGGAGGGTCGACAGACATCTACTCAGACATTACGAGAAACGCTGGATCCTTATACAGGGGTCACACCTTTACCGGTGGAGAAGCAAAAAGAGCACGTAATCGTAGGAGACTCAGGAAAGATGAACAACATGGTCCAGCCAACAATGAAGACTCGAGGCTCCACAGAGGAAAGGACTTGTCCGGAGTACTACAACGTCTGCCAGACAAAGAAAGGGAGCCTGCAGTCTACGGAGCCCTGCTAGAAGATTTATATCTCAAGACTCTTGTTGAAGCCCTAAGACTGTCTAATCCGCACGACACCCGTAAACCGTGCGAAGAAATGCTTGAGGAATGAGAGATCAATCAAAGAACACGTGAGTACAGAGGATGGGAACGTTCAATTCTATCACTCATCAGTGATATTACAACACCTCCCATCACCAGAGCCAGAGCAGCCGCAAATCCCGGCATCTCATCAAGTGTAACACCTCTGGTAGTCACCAGAGCAACAACTTCCACTCCTTCATCAGGATGAAGAGCCGGAGGGACGAGAGGAGGACCATCCCCCATTACCATTGCAGACTTGATGGAGAAGCAGGAAGTTCTTGCTAAGACTCAAACGGATATGGCCGCAACTCAGAAAGAGGTACTCACTTTTCTTAATACATTAACTGATCTATTGCCACAAGAGCCGCGACAGCCCCTGGAGCAAAAAAGGAACGCATTCAACGCACCGGAGAAGGTACTTCAGCGGCGCGGACCTCCATGGACCTGACCAAAGAAGCGACATCAGATATGAGTTGTCCTGTCATGGAGACTACTACATTGGGGACTGATCCTCACAACGATCCTCCTCAAGTCAATAGTTTCACTATAAACCAGAGGCCGGTGGATCGGGAAGCGGTTTCTCTAGTAGAAAGTTTATGCGAACTTTCACACCTCTCGAAGAATCAACGTGCGGAGACGTTTTGCTGCAATCAACCAAAGGAAGGTCACGACCGTGCCCTACATGTCACCGCACACATCAAGGATTCAGAGTTCAAGACGGCCCTTATCAACACAGGAGCGTCTTCGAATGTGATTACTCTCAAGACTCTCAGGACATCCAAGTTTCTCCCAGGCAAGGTCGTACGGAAGCCTACCACAATGACGGACTTCGAGGGAAACCAAACCAGCACATACAGGAGAAGTTCCATGAAAGAATCGCACAAAGTTCGTTGCATCCCACTCCCCACGTGGGCGTCAATTCAGGAAAAATACCGGCTTGCATCATTGAGGGCTAAAACCCACGATGCATCTTTGCTGACGAAGCATTCTTCTTCATCCTATGAAGCCACGACCCACGTTCACACGAAGAGGGAATGAACTTTTATGGCGAGTCATGACCGAGAAGGGAAAACGGTATACCGACACCGCCATTATCAATTAGCGAGGAGACCATACCCGCCCTCCACCCAATGGAATGCTACAATAGCAACGAACCACAAGAACAAGTGCTAGATGCTCTACAACAAATGCAAGATGGCACCAACTCCACAACCGATGAGATTGAAATCGCTGAGGAATCTTCTAGCCTATCTCCATCACCAACCTTGTGTATGGATAAACGCACGAAGCTCGTGGAACTTCTCAAAGAGTACCAGGACATATTCGCTTGGAGATATGAAGAAATGCTCTGATTTAGATGAAAATTGGTCACCCATCATCTACATGTCATACCCGGATCCAAGCTCTGCTAAACAATTGTAGTTCAGACACGAGGAAAATGGATAGATCAGGTGCTGCATAGACTTCAGAGACTTGAACAGGTGCTGCTCCAAAAACGATCCTCCTCTACCTAACATCGACATGTTAGTAGATGCGACCAGCAGACACGGCATGTTCTCCTCCATGGATGGATGTAGCGGCTACAACCAGATAAGGATGTAAGAGCATGATACAAGTAAGATAGCTTTTCGAACTCCTCTCGGAAATTTTTATTATACCATACTGCCATTTGGTTTAAAGAATGCCGGTGCAACGTATCAACGCTCTATGACGACAATCTTCCACTGGAGCCGATACCTCAAGGGAGCAGCTTCAAGAAGATAACGATGTCCACGCGTCATATCGAGCAAGATCCGGGCGAGTCACTCTATCAGACAGTGGTCGAACAAGATCCGGGCGAGTCACTTTATCAGACAGTGGTACATGTCGATCATGCTATGTTGGAGAATTCGCGCTTTTGGTCATCCTCTGGAGCTGTTGAACACTCATCTACAACAACATATGCCCCGATAGAAAGAACCAGGCCTGCCGGTAATGAAGAGCCTCATAATGTTTGTAGGGGCATATATCTCACCAACAAAGCGATATAACCTTCTCCTTCCGTAAGCGGCCTCCCAGAAGCAGCAAGAGGAAAACCACCGAGATACAACATCCTGCGCGTCCGTAAACTCCAACTCTAGTACCACATGCACGAATCCCACAATGATGAAACAATATCCAAGATATTCCATATCTGGCTCGACAAACAACCACTACGAACAAACCATGTAAATCACGCTTGGGGACTGAGGCTCGATGAAGTTCCTTCACCGTCGCCTAGGAATTCTTCAACATGAGAGAGATGGTCACAAGAAGCATGGAATTCGCAAGGGTAAATCGAACTGAAGAGGGAAACACTTCAATGCTCCCTCTAGCAGAAGCTGCTTCAATGGTCTATTCAAGATCCGCCTCAACGCTCTCTCCAGGATCCACCTCAACGTTCGCACCATAAACCACTTTAACATCCTCTCGAGCCGTTTCAACACTCGAGCTGCATCAATAATCTGCGCCCGGTCAAGTTATCTTTGATGTACTCATTGCTCAACATACGTCTCATCCATCCTTCATGAGGGCTCAGTGAGCATGAAAAACTTGAAGTCGATAGGAGAAAGGATATCTTGTGGAACGGATATTTTCATATAGTTTAAAGGGCGCGGTGAACAACTCATCATCAATGTTCGGCATATCTTTGAAGCTGTAAACACCTCCTGACTTGGCACCAGCATTATCCCCAGAAGACATCTCAACAGAGTTCTTTTCTTCATTCTACAATAAAAGACATGAGTCAAGATTTGTATAAAAACGCGTGAGATGTGTAGTCACACACGACAGTAACACACATTCACGTTGGAGTACACAAGGTCAGTATTGGGTCCAAACACCGATATTGCTCAAGTTTCAAGTCCTAAGTTGATCAAGTCACAAGTACGGTATTGCTCAAGTCTCAAGTCCAGTGTTGATCAAGTCACAAGTCCGGTATTGCTCAAGTTTCAAGTCCGGTGTTGATCAAGTCACAAGTACGGTATTGCTCAAGTCTCAAGTCTGGTGTTGATCAAGTCACAAGTCCGGTATTTCTCAAGTTTCAAGTCCGGTGTTGATCAAGTCACAAGTACGGTATTGCTCAAGTTTCAAGTCCGGTATTGATCAAGTCACAAGTCCGGTGTTGCTCAAGTTTCAAGTCCGGTGTTGATCAAGTCACAAGTCCCATTGATCAAGTCACAAGTCCGGATTGCTCAAGTTTCAAGTCCGGTATTGATCAAAGTCACAAGGCTGGTATTCGAATAAAACAGTACACATCAAGCCCACGTTCGATCAAGCAGTGCAGAGCCCCACGAACGAAACAGGCGTAATACCATCAAAGCATGCAAGACCGACATCATGCTAGGGGAACACTCGCCCGGGACGCCTCTTGAACGTGACATGCTCCAAGAGCAGGATGACCCGTCTCTCCTGGTAACATCTAACTTTGTCTCATAAGATTTGTCTTTAACTGTCACCATCTCATGCCTACCCCACAATGGTGTAACCATTACGTGCTAGGCAGGGGACTTAATGTTGATGGTGGATTTTCATTTAAGGGTAAAATTGTAAAAGCCAGAAAATTATGCGCTAACATCTTGTAAAAGATAAAGCCATTAATAAGTGTTGAATAATTCTTCACTTTACTAATTCACCTAGAATGGAGCATGTGGCAACAATCCCATTCTGTGAATTAAATATACGAAATTCATCCAGGTTGGAGCATGTAGCAACAATCCCATATACCCTGTGAATTTATAGCATTATTAATTAATGCGTGAGCAGCCTTGTATTTCCTGTACTCATTATCAGTGCGGCATGACGACTGAGTGTTGCTCTCAGCAGAGCAACACGAACCTTCAAGCATTATAATGAAAGCATGTACGAAATACCCGTACATGCCGCAACTCTCTGTGTTATACTAGCCCGATTGAGAACTCTCCTGTGTTATACTAGCCCGATTGAGCATCCGTGATCACCAGATCGACCGGATATGATCTCGTTCATCCAACCTTACCAAAGATGATTGATGGCCTGCATCAATTCCATAACCCCCAAGCAGGTATGGAATATTCATCCAACCAACGCGGACCCCGCATGGTCGGCCTCCCAAAATATTGGCATAGCTTGCCAAAACGTCCAAACCAGAGCGTATGGACGGAAAAACCCTAAATTAGGGTTTGCGGCATATTACATGTGTCGCAAAAAACGTCTCAACCATCCATCTTCGCAGTATAGATGGAGGGCGTAGATGTAGATTCAAAGGGCCCAGAGCATGTCAACACAATCACCGTGGTCCCGCCTACATACCTGACCACCTCGGTCAGACCAACCATGGTTGGTCATCCCACCAGTGCGCCCGAACAGAGCATGACGCACGGCCGTGAAACCCAAAATTAGGGTTTTGAGCATCACGAGCGTCCATCTTCTCCGGCACGAATGGAGGGTCCCAGATTAGATTAAGCAGTCCGGTCATACCAAAGATGACTACCGTGGGCCCGTTTATCCCCTCACCTGATCGGCCAAGGCATATCATGCCTGGCTATCCCAAAACGCGCGTCCAAACTTGCGTGGTCACGCTTCCCAAATTGCAAACCGATCTCGACCACTCAACTTCACCGGACGATTTGAGTGTCCTAGATCACGTTTTCATGGGACAGTCAGGTATAGACGTGAATACCATCCTACCACATACACGCCGGACGGATTGGGCAAGACCGACCAAGCTTGGTCGCCTTGAAGCGTGCGCCCGAAGTTGGCACGATGTGCGGCTTCAAGGGCACCGGATTTACATTAAAATCGATCTCAACCACCCCTCTTTGCCTGGCCAAATCGAGTGGCCTAGATCGCGCCTTTATGGGACAGAGAGGTACGGACGTGTACACCGGCATGCTGTTTACACGCATGCCCTGGTCGGTCCTTTCCAAAACCCTTCACATGCTTGGTTTCACCAAGTCAAGAGTGATGCCTCGCGCACCTCTTCAAAACCCGATTCCATCAACGGTCGTAGATGGGTGTCTCAAAGATCATCTCGTCCGTCCAGCTTTCACCGCTTGGTTATACAACCCCGGTCGGAGTTAATTGGTCAATGAGGCGTCATGGTGATCACCACCCGTCCGCTTTACCACACCATGATGCGCACTGCATAAAAATACACACGATACTTCACAAGTATCGCTTCCCCGAATAACGCAGTTATTCAATTTAGCATCACATGCTACCTTTTATGGGTCCCACGATCCACACATTCCAGACATCAATCATGTCACAAACTGGGGATACATACTGGGGTATTGGTCTGGCGGTTTACAGCGTGCAACGCGCCATCACAAGAACGTGTCGTGAAGTCATGGACGGTTAGAGATGACAGGAGAAGTGGGCAAGCCCGGTCGTGTGACACTAACACATTACTCCACTACTCCATCACTTCACTTTCTCCACTTCCCACGAGAGACGTGAATAAGGCTCAAATGACTTGTATAAATAGGTTCTCCTCCCTATTTTCCAAACAAGAAAAAAACAACACAAGTCCAGGACAAGAGAAAACCAAGTGTTAATACAAAAACGTATTCAAGCACCCAGAGCCTGCTTGCATCAATCGTAAGCCTACTCACCTTTCTGTTACAAGTCATAAGCAAGCCAACACCTTCACAATCTCAACACCTTCTTCGCTTCCCTCCCTAAGATCAACCCCATCTCCTTCACTTTGTGACCGAAACAAGTCTGGAACGGCCATTTCTTGGTTTAGGCCGGACTTGCACATATTGATTTCTGAATCTACAAGCACTCACCGCGCAGTGCATTTGTTTAGGGTTTAGATTCATTCCTCATCTACACACCCCAAATTACCAAATCCGGCAGGAATAGTTTTCACCCATAAACACTTAGTTATTTAGTCTAGCATTACATGCTACTTTCTGTGGGTCCCACGATCCACACACTCGAGACATCAATCATGTCACAAACTGGGGGATACCTACTGGGGTATTGGTCTGGCGGTTTACAGCGTGCAGCGTGCAAAGCGCAATCACAAGAATGTGTCAGGAAGTCATGGATGGTTAGAGACGGCATGAGAAGTGGGCAAGACTGGTCGTGTAACACCAACACACAACTCCACTACTCCATCACTCCACTTCCTCCACTTCCCACGAGAGACGTGAATAAGGCTCAAATGACTTGTATAAATAGGTTCTCCTCCCTATTTTCAAAAAACAGGAGAAAAAAGAACAAGTCCAGACAACAGAGGTAAGTGTTGATACCATCGTATTCAAACACCGGAACTGATAGCTTACATCCTGCAAGCCAGTTCAGCTTTCTGATACATGTCATGCATAGCCAACACCTTCACAATCTCAACACCTTATTCACTTCCCTCCCTAAGATCAACCCCATCTCCTTCACTTTGTGACCGAAACAAGTCTGGAACGGCCATTTCTTGGTTTAGGCCGGATTTGCACAGATTGATTTCTCGAATCTACAAGCACTCCCGTGTAGTGTATTTGTTTAAGGTTTAAACTCATTTCTCATCCACACACCCCAAATTACCAAAACCGGCAGAGATAGTTTTCACCCATAAACAATGATCATGTGAAAATTGTCGAGTAACATCTTACATGGTTTGTGTGATACAATCATTTGGTGTAGACGTGGAATGTTTCTTTATGATTATTTCAATAACTTGAAAATTGCTTTGATGCTAATAGTGTGTAAAAACGGCTATTGTCATCCTCTAAGAAAGTTTCAAGATTGAAATAAGAGTTTAGAACACTTAACCATAATTGGATATGACATGTTGTGTACTCTTGCACATATGTAATCCATGTCCGGAAACCATAGTATGCATACCTGTACGCATACCTGTTGGCTTGAGAAATCCGGGAACCTAAGTATGCGCACCCGTTCGCGTACTGGAATAAGGTTCATGTCTGAATATTTCTGCTGGGATTGGAAGTGTGCGTACTCGTTTGCGTACTGGCGAAACCCAATCTTGGTCCGGGTATTTTAAGTATGCGTACCCATTTGCATACTTGAAGGTTAGAGTTCTAAAATCGGTTGTGTACATGAACTTAAACATTTATATAATAAGGAATATATGCAATCTTTGCAAACCGTGGCTATAATATTCATGAATTGATTCGAGTGAATCAGACCGATTTTGTTTCAATTGTTTTCTTGTATACTTCTACGAGAATATAGCAATTGAACAACTCTTTATCTAGTTTTATTTGAGTCATTTGAACTAGTTATGGTTAAGATGAACAAGGTTGATATGAGATTGATCATATGGCTAACTTCGGTTAACTATTCTTAAGCCAACATGGTGTACACGTTTAGGTACGGTTACATAAACCTAAATGAGGGTACATTTTATTTGTGTGTAACAAACTAAGTTCAATCTAACAGTTGAAAGATATTAGCTTGGTTGAATAAGGTTTTTCATCTAAGGGTGAATATTGAATGCTTTGTTCCCAAGGTAACTTAGA